>JACEGR010001828.1:0-150294 GCA_014170235.1 Listronotus bonariensis | reverse complement strand
TTTTTACAATTAAACAAAGGTAACTGGTAACTGGTAACTGGAAAACTAACATTTATTCTAAAAATCTTTCCATTAGAAATATATTACAAAGAAGGTCAATCCAACTCAGTTTCTTCTACGGTTTCGGGCAAGTCTCTCCCAAAACTTCAGCCTACTTTTTGGTAAACACATGTCTTTTAGTTTTTTAACTAAGTTTTGTTTTCGAACTATACTTATCCCCCTTGGTGAAGTTCTGATTGTCGGTTGAGCTATACCATCTTTTAAAGATCTTGTCGTCAAAATACATAGTTCAACAAGCTCTTCATTAAACTTTGTTTTATAAAAGAGTTTTTTAGAACCTCTAATAAAATTTACTTCACAAAAGTTTGATAAGTATGGTTTGGGTACCGTTTTACTAAGTTTGAATCTAGATGAATGGTCTTTAACATCTAAAAAATCATTAAATTTCATCTCAATGCAAATTGTTTTTTCCGCTATTCGATGTTTGAACACAGTTTTTATAGTCGTCAAAATCTAAAATTTTGTTTTTGTTTTAATGACTTTTCCACCTGATGGTGAAATGAGTCAGCGCTCATAAAGGTATGACCTGTTTGTAAATATTTAAGCTTTATGCAAGTAATAGCAGTGTCATCAGAATTGATGAATTTAATCAAAAAACAGTAAAGTGACCAGTTTTTGTTCTGGGCTGCACAGTTGTCCGTCCAGATTGTAACTTCCTTCGCATCCCTGTGCAATAACAAAAATCTATTAAAAGCTGATATTAAATCCGATTGCGATCTTCCAGCAGTAGCTTCATGCCATATAATGGCTATTGGCTTTTTATTTTTTGTTTGTTGACCCAAAGGAACAAAACTTTCGTTAAAACAAATAATCCTAGGAATAAATAAAATCTCTTTGAACATTTCGCATCGAGGTAACATCACAACCTAAAAGATATTAAAATATACATATTTGAATTGTGTGGAATTGTTTATATGTCTACTTACTTTTTGTAAATCTGCAGAAAAGAATAATCTATTTTCATCACCTTCGGTGGAAGCATCTTTTTTATACTCTTGACGCGCCATTATTGCTTTTATTATGATGATCATTCCATAATCGACATTGCTCGCAATCTAGTTGAATGTTATCTTTTCGATGTTTAGAAGTTTTAATGTGATTTTCAAATGCCTCACATTGCCAACATTCTTCATGTCCCAGAGATGCAAAAGATATATTCATGTCTCTAACTTCCTTTCTGTATAATTCGTAAGAGACTTTTTATCTGGATATGTTTCGCAGTAGTGTTTATACATTAAGTTTATATTTATGTCGCTGGGTAAGTAAAGTCTTTGTGGTGCATGCTCACGTCGGTAATGTGATATGGACGGGTTAAAGGATATAATATGATTTTTTATGTCTTCTTTATCGATTTTTTTCCGACGGGTGTCCCTTTTTAATGGGTTTAGTAACAAGTCCATTAGCTGATGTTTTTGAAAGAACATCCCTCACGATTCTATCATTGTGAAGAGGATATCCCAAGGTTCCTAGGAAAAATTTTTTACATACTTGGACGTCTACATTGTGGTCGTTTTTAAAATAATATTGTATGGTCTTATTTCTACGAGAATTTTCTCCTGCACAACTTTTCTTCTTTACGGTGTTTTTTGCAGCGCTAAATATAAATTGCCGTTGTTGGTTTTCTGTTAGGTTCCAGTATTCAGAATGAATTATTGTCTGTCTTTCTTTGTTAATGTTTTGTAAACATTTTCTACTACAACCACCATTGCATGTCTCCCTTAAAACAAATTTTGATTTTTTTCATTTTTCCTGGCTTTCTTTCTTTCTTCAAGAGAAGTATCAAATCTTTTCCTTTTCCTTATTGTTCCCTTTTTAGTGTAATTCCTTTGTCTGTTTTTTTCACTAATATCTAAAGCTGAATTTACGATATCGTTAAGAATTTGTTTTACTACCTCTTCTGGATCGATAATAGGCCCTCGAATCAAAACGTTGGATACAATGTTGATCTTTTTGTGTTCTGAAAATACTCGTATTTATTAAAACAAAAATCAAGCTACTCTAACGATATATACATACCCACATCAATACCTCGTGGTTTATGATCATTCTTCTCTATAGTCGCAAAAATAGAGTATTCCGGAATTTCTCCCATTATTTCTTTTGAATTTTCTGATAAAGGTACATCCTTTATAACTAATGGATAAATATTGCTTTCATTTGAGAGCACGGTTTCTAAAAATGGTAATTTTGTATATAAATAACTCTAAAATCTTAATTTCCTTTATTGCTTACTGTTTCCTTTTTTGGGTTTGGTTTCGGGATAGGGTTTATAATCTGGATCTGTCGTAAATTCATCATTGGATTTTTCCAATTTGCGTTTGCATTTAATCATTTTTTCAGCTAGCTGCTGGTTTAGCGCCAAAGTTAACATTTTTTTGATCGGTCAGACATAATTCTTTTCTTTTCAAGAAAAAGTGTGGCTACGTACCTTAACTAAAACAAAGAATTAAAGTTTCATTATCACCGGTGTCTCAAATAATATAATATATATTATTGTGTTTATACGAGATTTATGGCCGGTTGCGCAAAACTTAACGAATGATCAATAACTACTAAGGAAACAATTTAATTGACAATGAAAATCATAGTAATTAACGGTCCATTAATTTCTATGCAACCCAAATAAACGACTTCAAACAATTGAACGTTAAAATTCAACTTCAAATTCTCAGAATAATGTTTTTGAGTTAGTGGATTTAGCTTACAAACAGACGTTATTATCCAAATCAGCCCCCTCCCCAAAAAGTGAGTGGTCATCAGTAACTTTGATAATATTAATAGAAAAAAAACATTAAAACTCATTACCGCAAATTTTTTAGGAACATAACCTCAAATAAGCTGACCTTATTTAATCTGTTCAGATATTAAAATGCATATTTATAAATAAAATGGATCATTCATCATTCGATTTCGATTGTAAATGATATTAATATAATGAAATAGACAATATTACTTACCCAATTCTAGAAGAACAAAAACGAAAGCACACACCTCACCACGTGTTTGTACAACATAACCTCACTTTAAATTTTGTTTTATTACTAAATCAAAAAGTCGTAAGTATCCGATTTTAAACAGATTGTGTTCTAATCCTAAGTTCAAAAGTCGTATCTTCGTATACTTTTAGAAGATACGACAAATTGACTTGGTATAGGTCCCATAGGACATTTGGACTATGTATGTTGAAAAATAATAAAATACATATACTAAGGGGAAAAGTAGTATCTGTCAGATAGAACAATTTGTTTTAGCACAGGTAGAGATAGGATGTTTTGACTTAGTAGGTGCTGCAAATTTGAAATTTACGACAAATTTCGTAGTTTATTTGTCCTATTTCGGCTATAGATACGACTTTATGAATTAGTACATAGATAGATCTTAGTTAGTAGATGCCTTCATAAACAGAGTAATTAAATAACAGACAAACAACTATAAATTTAACCTGTTAGGCATTTTACTTCCCTTCTAATCCCCCAAACTTTCAGTTATCATTCGTAACTAGGCAGTATTAATGGGGCTCTAATAGGGTGCACATTGCGATTCCTAATTGTCCGGTCACGCCCGGTATTTAATAAAGCACAACTGCGAATTCTATATTGTTCTTTGCGCCATTTGCCTGGATGGATTAAAGCAAATAATGAGTTTAATTTTTGCGCTCCTCTACCGAGCCCCGAGGCTGTCGTTTTACGGCATGCGGCAGCGAATCGGTTTGCCTCTAACACTTTTACAGCCAAATTTGCAGAATATATATTATTCTAGAATATCTTTATGGGTATTTCAAGTGCGAATATTTGCAGCGAGTGGAGTCATCACAAGTACCGATAAATGTGGGGCATGAATTAATCGTAGAAGCACGTGAAAAGTCAAGAGAAAAGAGACAAATACCAAAGTAATCAATATAGAGTGTAGCTTACACTTATATATATTTTTATTTTATTGCCAAATAATTAAGACAAAAAATTAGGATCCACTAATAACGCAAAGATTGGTTTTCATATATTTTTATCTATTATTTTTTGGGTATAACAAAAAACATTAAAAACTCAGGCAGAAAAATGAAAGATATACTTTTAAAGGTGGAACATCCTGTATATTACACTAACCGTTAAAGCTCTTTTTAGGAGCTTTACCACAAAAACTACATTTATTTTGTCTATTTTTATATATATTATAATGAAATATTGTAAGCTATTTAAAGGACCTTTTTAATGGTAACAAAATACACAGGGTGTTTAAGTTCAAAAATATTTTATCTCTTCTTTTCTTTTAAGTTTCTGATGTTCATTTACTATGTGTATTATGCTCAAAAGAATGTGTTCACATACTATATTTTTTCCACGGCCGTATATAAAGTTCCCATAATAACATTTTATATGCGTGTAATTTATTTTAATTTTTGCAGCACAGCATTATATGCAACAAAAAATCATAGCCTTCTTATTTTTTAAGGGACAATTATTCTCTTCATAACTATGCAATTATTATTTAATTTTAGAAAATTGTATGTACTCACTTTTTGTAGAAATAAAACTAAACTATATATATATAAGTATATATAAAGTATATATATATATATATATATATATATATATATATGTATATATATATATATATATATATATATATATATATATATATATATATATATATATATATATTTTAATTTCTTAGTCATCCAAATTCATTTATTACTATTAATTTTCAATAACTTTTATTAAATTTATTTGCAAACTGTCAAATTTTAAAACTAGTGACACAAGAACCAAAAGAAATGACGAAATCAAGGTAACTTAACCGTTTGGTTCAGTTGATGTCGCGTTTACCGTTACATTGCATAAATTGATATTTAAGTTTATTGTAGTTGGCATTGAAACAAAACACTAATTCAAAGGGGTATAAAAAAGCTTCGAAGTGTTAAAAGAAGTTACTTTTTTTAATACTTTATGTACTGTACTAGAATGGAGTACTTTAACTTCATGCAAACAATTAGAAAAACAGCATTTTTTTAACGGTCGTGGAAAAATGTTATTTAAGAATAGAATATTGTATAATGTGTAGGAAAAGCAATATATTTCCGGACGATGGTAGAGTTTGTAGCCGAGTTCAGCAACCAGCAAGAGTCCGGAAATATGCTTTTCCTACGAGTTACTCATACTTTTCCGATTAAAATAATTCTTAAACTTTCGTTTTAGCACTTTATATTATTATTATTTTTTAGTTAAATAAATTTAAACATTTTAATAATTTAATCTTGGTATGATACGTTACTATAGGTATTACATTGTTTTTGTATTGTTGATTGATATGACAAATTTACTGATGACAAACGTCATTTGTGAATTTTTTATTTGACGTTTTACATTCTATTAAATATTTATTGTTATTTATTTATTCATTACTAATAAATTCATTATGGTATATATCAGGTATGCAACGATTAAATTTTTAGTTTTAAATTTTTCCTATTTTAATTGGATTATTAGAAAATTACAAAATTTAGTGTGTTAGTAGGTTATCTTATCAATATCTTTAAGATAGTCGAATACAGTTTTGTTGTATAATCAGTAGAGGAGCCAATATTAAAAGGTATTAAAATTTACATGAGATTTCCAATGGCACCACCCGGTATGGTAAACTTCCACAATAAAATACTATTATGAATACTAAACCCTGTATTTAATGTAAGTTTTAAATAAAAAATGTAATAAAATAAAATAAAAATAATTTATCATGTGTTTCAGCGAATATTTTAAAAAACATAAATATATATGTCAAATTCATAAAACCCACGTTCCCAGGAGATCTCAGCTCAAACACATTAAAAATCCTCGTTTGCGTCGCAAAACGAAACCATAAAAATACTTTTGAAACCACGAAATTCCTCGCCTTAAAAAGATATTAAAAGTTTCAGCTTCAACCCCTGAAGCGTCAGTATCTAGCTGCGGGAACGAGGATAATGCGATTGTCTCTCAACTTAGACACCTGAAGAGATTTCTTTATAATATAGTGTCGTCTTATATTAGTTTCATAACGTTTTATTTTAACTCTTAAGATAGTTTAAAATTTTTCATTGGTAAAAAATACTTACCTAGACTTTGGTTAAGAACTTAATATTTGGTAAATAAGTTTGCATTTATATTTTGCGATAACGAAAATAATAGAAAACAACTTCTTTAATTAAAGTTTCATACGTTTTCATCTACATCTTTTGGGCATAACAGATAAAGAGAATTGAAAAGGTATTTTTATTTAATGGAACACCCTGTATATTATATCGCTGTTAAAATGGTCTTTTAAAGAGCTTTACTTTGAATATTACATTAATTATGTCCATCTTTAATCGTTTCGGAAATATGACCACTTAAATTTTAAAAATAGTAGATATAATTTCATTATACCTACATATGGCACTAAGCTGAGACTGTAGATTGTAGATATGGATAATAAAAAATATGTCTGCTATTATTCATATTTTAATGGCTCGAAACTGTCAAAAGTAAATGTCGTATATTTGTTAAGTTATTTAAAAGATCTTTTAATGGTGACATAATATACAGGGTGTTCCATTTAAAAAAAGTTTCGTATGTTATGCTCAAAAGATTTTAGATAAAAATTCATGATACTTTTTACTAGAAGCTTTTTCTATCATTTTTTGTTTTCGTTGCAATTTGTAGGAAAAATAAAAGTTGAAACCCTGTACTATAAAATGCCCTACATATTTAAAAATAATAATTTAAAAAGGAAAAAAAATAAAGTTTTTAAAAGATTAATTTTTAAATGCTTGTTTTTTTTTAAATTGTTGGCTTAAGAATGACTCACATTTATCGCATATACAGTGCATTTCTTTAATCTCCTCCTTCTTTAATTTTTTGAACGGATTAATTTAAAAACTTTAAAATATGAAATTAATGCATAAAAACTATATTTTACAGTAAAATTTACATACAAAAATTTGAAAATGGTAGCTGGGCGACCTCTTGGAAAAACTATTAAATGGAAGAAGGGGTCGTGTTGCTCATCATTTAAAGAGCTTTATAACCCTAAAATATAATTTTAATTCCTTTACCTTTGTCAAGTGGTGGTATTTAAAAAATTACCTAAATACCAGATTTGGATGGCCATGGCCGAAAGTAATAGGGTTAGATGTACTTAATGTGGTACTTTCTTAAAGCTTTTTTAAAGATCTTTTGGTGGAGATACTGGTGAAAATATACAGGGTAGGACAAAAAATAAGTATATTTTTAATAAATCAACCTTTATATTATATTACCCTTAAAAAGGCCTTCAATAGACCATTAAGAAAATTAAACAATAAGTAAATTTAACTTTATTACTTTTAGAAATATGGCAATCTAAATGAGGTCTTTAGTTGATTTTTAAAGTACCGCCGTTTTGTTGCAGGTGAAAGGATAGACTATTTATTCTAAGGTTATAAAGTACTCGCCAGGAGCTTTAAAATGATGTGCCACAAGGCCCCCTTTTACCCCTTATTTAAAATAGTGCTCAGCAGCTATGTCAAATTTTTCGTTTGTCAACTTCACTTAAAAATATAGTATTTATGCGTCAATTTCATATCCCAAAGTTTAAATTTTTTAATGAAATCTGATAAAAATGAAAGTGGTGAGTAGACATGCACATGCAAGAAATGCACTGTAGGTATAACATAAATAAGCTTAAAAAACGTATTTTTTTTTAACTTTTCCAGTAAGGCCTTATATTTTGCCACTATATTTTATAAGTAGTATAAAGCCGCGTTCAAATTTGCAACAATTCGTCAAACATCCGTTCCAACTAACAAACCTGTTTGCGCGATCCTTTGACGCTAACATACCGACAAGCTCTGAATCACCGGCAAATCATTCGCCAAGCCCTTAAAACGACGTGAATTCCGTCCACGTCCACGTCCGCGCTATGTGGTGGGGTATGCGGCGTGGAGCGGCACGGCGAATTGTTATTAAAGTTTGCCTTAGCAAATATTTCATAGGTTAAACAAAAAATTAGACTAAAAATATTGTATTTTTAAGTTGTTTTTGTAACTCTTTCAAAAATCTGACATTTAAATTTTCTGTAAGCCTGATGCTCCGTCTAAAAATAGTTTTTATTTTTAATTTTAGGGACAAAAAATATTTAAGAAAATTATGTTATAAATAATGTAATTTCTTTTAAAAAGGAATACCCGAAAAAGCTTTGTGTGATACAAATTTAAATCTAATTTCAAAAACAAATTTATTAATAATTAAAAGACCTAAAAGCCTCTTTACAAATCGTGGATAAATTAAATTATAAAAAAGAATCTTTTGCCCCTGCCGGATTTATGCACCATGGCAATAAAAGCATTATCACGAAAATTTAATTAATTAATTATATGGAGTATTTTTTTATTTTTTTATTTTGTAACTAAAGTAATTTTGTGTTTTTTTAAAGGTTAGCAATTAATGTGAAAACAGACAATATCAATAATTTAATAGCAATAAATGTATCAGATATACGGGGATGCTATGGAACGGCTTAATTACAGCTAAACGGATAGTGATGCGGTGGTGGTTTTCGACATTATTTAAAAATGTAATTATTTTATTTTATTGTATCTTCTATATATTCTGGACGTTATTAGCTGTCGTATAGTATTATTACCTGTGATTTTTAACTTAAACACGTATATTAGTGCTTAATTTAAATTCCTAACCAATTTGGGCTGTGTTTTGTATTTCAAAACTCTACTGGGTTGAGTACTACAACTCTTAAATATTTACACACACACACACAGTGTCCAAGTTAATTTGTAAATGTTCAAAGCACATACTGTGTGTTGATGCGTTATGTATCAGGCAATTTATTTACTATTTTAACTGACATATAAAGACAAGAAGTTTATAATATGTTCAACACCTATGTTTTTTTTATGTATGTACACTGTCTACTTCGTCAATTGTGAGCGATGAAAAAAATTATTCGAAAGAGTGCATTTCCGCAGTGGTCCCATAAGAAAACCCAGTCAGAATCGCTAAAAACAAAGGTTCATAGACTTATTTTTCAGGCAAAGCTGCCTCTAGTAGATATGAGCTCACTATACGGGATGTTTGAACAATCAAAGTAGTAAATGTAATGTCAAAATATTTGATTCGTGATATCGTTGTCATTTAGCGAATAGTTTATATTTTTAATTTTTTGCTAAGCTACTAAATGGTAACTAAATACACAAAAATTAAATTATACTTAAAAAACTATTGTACTGTGTCTGTTATTACCCATTTATTAATGGGTAATTTATTTCTTAAAAGTTATTGTTTCCATTTAAACGCAAAAATGTTTAAATCAAATATTAATATTATTTATCCAACACTTACATATAATATCTACATAATTGATCAGATTTTGAGGATATAAAGTGTACTTATAAGTCACTAGTGAGCTAAAGTACCCTTTAGCTCACTAGTGAATTATAGACAATAGAAAATTTTGTTGCTGGTGTTGACAATGACAAGTAACAAATAATGGATGACGTTTTCAAATTATTTTCGATATTAAAAACGATTTATACGAAAGTGTTGGATAAAATTTTGTATTAGACACGTAAGTTATTACATATAAGTCACTTAAGAAAATTACCTCTCTCGCCCTTCGGGCTCGAGAGTTAAACTTTTCTTGCGTGACTTATATGTAATATAACTCACTTATCTAATAAATAACTATTTTTTTCTTTGGACCATCTACGAAAGCGAAAAGCCTAAATACTAGCATACCGTGGATGTCTAGGAAGCTAGGTAAAAGGGAGTTTGTTGACACGGGACTTAAATACTTACAGATTTGGCGGATAAAAAAACCTCCGCGAGCAGCAGGTTCCACATTTTAAAAACTCTAGGGATGAAAGAACGAACACAGTGGAAAGTTCGAGGTCTGTCTAGTTGGACCGTATACGGATGCATACGTGCGGCCCTTCATGCCTCTCTGTTAAAAACCGTGAGTGGAGGAATTATACTGAACAATTCTTCAAAACAGAAACCATACAAGTATCTATAAAAGAAGCGGTAAGAAAAGAAATGTTTGATTTAACCATTTTCTTGTCTTAGTGTACTCATGGAGAGAAATAAATTTTATTTCGGGGCAGCACATGTTACTAATCATTAGTAATCACCAATGTTCTTATTTTCGTTACACTCGCTTTTTTACGCACTTTATTTAAAAGGCACGCTATCTCACACTTGGGTGTCTTTCAATTAGTTTTGTTACGGGGGCGCTCACGCATGAAATTGGGTCGTATTCTTTAGTTGAACACAGCACCCCACGATTTTCCATTATATCTTTCCCGTTTAGAAATGAATTTACAACAGAAAGCAAAGTTTTAATGGACACGTGTTTTTAAAATTTTTATTTTAGCACAAGTTGCTAATAATTCACTTCGGCAAAAAAAAGTAATTAGTTAGTCAAGTGTTCGCTATTAGTGACTATTTCATTAAACATAAGGCAAAATTATTTAATTTTGCACGGTTTTAACGTTCCATGAAATTAAGCCAAAAAAATCAATTTACATTTCAAGTAACGGAGTAATTTTTTTAAATGAAATACTACCTATATATTTAATTATCATTTAAAAGATCTAAAAAAAAGCCTTAGAAAAAGTTTACATATGTGATATATCCAATTTTAAAAGTTTTCGAAATATGGCCATTCTCAGGCAATTTTTAAATAAAAGACTTTGTATATTGTATTACCATTAAAAGGTATCTGAAAGAGCTTTAAAAAATAGCACATTTGTTATATATGGTCATCCCATATTGCATTGGTCCAAAAGGCCATGGTTATCCACCAAATGACTAATGGGCAGGTGTTTGCTTTTTTGTGTCACAAAAGATATCCCTCTTTAAAACTAATAGTATTATCTACGTGTTTTCGTAATTGCGTTTGTATAACATTTTTGTTATGCTGGTGCATTGTTTAAGTATAAGATTTAAGATTGTAATGAAAAATTAACCTTACTAAAAAAATCGTTAGTTTTCGAGAAATAAAATCGTACTTTTGGATGAGATTTTTATTGTCACACCTAATGACATTAATTTTTTAAAGGTTTTAATACCGTTTTGCCGCACTGATAGGCCGTTTAATTGGACGAAGAGAATTGTTAAACCAAAAATTACTCGAAAAATTATCTTTTAAAAAAATAGCGAGTGTAGGTACGCTTGCTTTATTTAAATATCCAAAACGTTAATAACAATCACCATATGATATACAAGCTGATATATCAAATAGTCCTTGCGCCAGTAATGAAATGGACTTTATAATAAGAACACTTTTAAAACCTTTTTATTTGGGGGTGTTTCTTTTGACGATTCTAAAACGAATATTTATACCGCTATATATAAAAGCGGCTCTTTAACCGAGCCTTTCAATGTCAAATGTTTCAGGTGTTGGACTGGGCAAACGCGTCACTTTTTTGTCGGAAGTTTACCACAATGTTTTACATTAACTTTTTAAACATCGTGCCAAAAATCGTAAGGGTTACAGTCACATAACCCGCCTAGTCCGATACCCGAAAAACGTGTTTGAGCTTTATGGTTTTATGACTATAACCCTTACGATTTTTGGCAAAAGTGTTTAAAAATTGGATATAAAAGATTGTGGTAAACTTGTCCGACAAAAAAAGTTATGCGTTCTCCCAATCCGACACCCGAAACATTTGCCATTAACAGGCTGGGTTAATGCGCCGCTTTCATATATGGCGGTATGAATATTCATGGTAGAATCGTCAAAAGGAACTTCCCTAAAAGGTTTTGGTTTTAAAAGTGTTTTTATCATAAACTTCATTTTATTACTGGACCAGGGACTAAACAACCATCGATTTTCCAGTAAGGTCGGTATGTTTTTTTTTAATTTATGGGTAGTTTCATCTATTTCAATATTATCGTTTACTCTCCGGATACCCTATATATATTTTTAAATTATTTGGCAGTTACTTTTGGAATTAAAAAGTATAAACAAAATTAGTGATTTATTATAGCTAAAATAATTTAAACAACAACATTTGCAAGCTTATATAAAATTAATAAACATTGTGGTATATTTTCACAAAATGTGCTTGAAATTAAATACCCAACAATACAGAACGCTTCCGCTCAAACAATAACTTTAAATTCAATCTGAAATCTAGCGCTTACACAATATGTTTGAAGCAAAAACAGTATGCAATAGTGGCTGAGACAACAGGGGCAATAAACAAGATAAATTGAAATTCGATATCGTACATCGATCATATGCAACAGCAACAATATAAAAGTGGGCGTGTATGATTAATCATGTCGGCAGCGTAAGGATGGTACTCTACAAATCAGTCAGATGCAGAACATGTGGTTCTCTTAATGGGTTCACCGCCTACTCATATATAAACAACTGATTCTAGTTTGCCTTATCTTTATTTTCAACAATGCACTTTGCTTAGAAACACTATTAAAGCAGAGCCAGTACAATTATGCATTCTTACAACAGATGAAAGAATCTTGCGGTATTATAAATCATATTATGTAAATATGTTAAAGTAGGTACCTAAATAAGAAAACTACCTCTTTTAAAAATTCCAGTTCTAATATTACGTTAAAGTACGACCTGCACAATTTTTATTTTTCTATAAATATGATATTTAAAAGAAATGTATCATTAAATAGAGTGCAACCAACCAACAAAGTTATGGAAACTTTTTAAAAATACAATATTTTTATAATCTCAAAAACCAGCTGGAATTAATCTCTGGTTATTATTAAACGCCTACTATATTTGTCTAAAACTTTTCTTATTAAAACGTGTTTTCATCTCTGATAGTTTTCGTGATAGCAATACATCTACTAACAATTTGGGACACACTGTATTGTGTTTTTTAAGATTTTAACGACATTTTTATTGCAATTTGTTAAAAATAGGAGCATAAAATTAAACATTTGTAATTAAAATACCTACTAATATTAGTTTATTTACTATCGTCCAGTGGCCATGAATAGCTATGATGCACAATATTTTGCAGGTATTTTTATAAATTCTTCCTCGAAAAATCCGTAATTTTGACGGATTTTTTAGCGATTTTTTGAATGCTTAAGAATGGTAGAGCATTCTGATTACGGAGGTTTGTATCTAAATAGCAATAACACAACAGAAATAATACAGTGAGTCCCAGGATAGGTGTTACAAGAGGACAAAGACCAAAAAAATTTTAGAATTTTTAATCGTCTTTTGGAAAAACTGGTCGCATGGTCAAAAACTAATAAATACAAAATTTTATTCCAAATGGTAATATACAGGGCAAATTATACCTAAAAATAAAACTGACAAAATTGTATTAGTAGATGTAATAGAAAATTAAATTTTATGTCAAATTTTTGCATTATGCATTAACACTTTTAAAATACTTGGCTTAAGGCAGCGAATTTTAAGAAAATATTTAAATTTAATAAATTTTCTTTAAAAGTTTTCCTCTTTTTCGTCCTTTATTTAAGTTGTCATACGTAATGTAAAAAATTGATAAAAATATATATATATTATAGTTTCAAACTTCAACTTTAAGCTTTGACATAAAATTTTATTCTCCACGACATTTTTGTTCTATTTTTAAAAAATAAAATAACTAGTTTACTCCTGGGCATTTTTTATATTTTCAGTTATAACTCTCCCTGTATAATACAAATCGGAGAAATTTTGTTTTTCTTAGTTTTGGACTGTGCGAACAGTTTTCCCCAAAATTTAATTTTTAAAATTCAAACATGTTGGTCCATTTGTCCTCTTGTGAACACCTATCCTGGGGACCACACTATATATAAGGCGTTGAGAATCGGGGCGCAAGTGGACTAATGGCTACCTCGGGCGCAGGCTGATGGATATGCCGATAATAAAATACACTTGCAACAATGTCTCCTCTTCAGTTTCCTAGAATCTTTAACGGTATCTATTCTAAACGATGTAAAAGTGGTGACATTCATGTAATAGTATATTACATAACAAGTGTCGAAAGTGACATATTTCACACGAGTGGAAATGTTATCGCACGAGACCCAGCCCCAGTTTGACAATACCACGAGTGTGAAAATCACTTTTGGCACGAGTCATGTACAATATTTTTCCTACGACCAAAAAATATGTATGCCAAAGAATCCTAAGTTAGTTTTTTTATATCATTAATTTAAACACGGACAAGATAATCCGACAAAAGCTTAGAGGTAAATTAATGTCAATGCCATAAAATCCAAATAAAGAAATTACCTTTAGTTGTATGTAAAAGCATGTAAGTATTTAGTATTTTTATTTTAGTTTCCTTACAAAAGTGTATGCACTGTAATTTCTTTAATTAAGTTTTTCAAAATTGCGTAAAACACCCTATCACTAAATAAAACTTACAGTCCCAAATTAATTTAATTACATTTTAACTTTAATTTATTTCTCAATTTCATTTTTATTTTACCAGATATTAGCCTTTTTCTAACAAGGTAGGATTTATTTAGGTTAGGTTAAAATTTAACAAAACGAGATCCCTACTTTGGCACTCGAAGCTTTAGACACTTGTTTAATGGGTTGCCTATTATTACTAAAAGCATTTGCTATAATTAATGTCTAGGTATAAATAAACTAATAAACACTTAAACATATAATTAAAATGAATATAATTTGAAAAAAAAGATAATGTGTGTTAGCACTGGTAAAGTCAAAACGTTTAGATTGATAAAAATATACTGTAAATATATTTTTAACAGAAATTAAACATCTGTCTTATGTAGTTTTTAATACTAGTGTTGAAAAGTAGTGTGATATTATTCGTTTTCTAAAGGATCAAGGAGTGCGTTTTATCTCATTTTTATATGTGGTCGTGAAAAAAATACTTTTCTGAATGTATTTTTACGTCCAGAATATAAATACTTAGTTTCTCTTTAATACTTTCCATGTTTCAGTAAACAGCAAAAAAATACCGTCAAACATACAAAGTTTTTTGAAATCAAAAATAAATAAATAAAGATCTGGTCGTTAAATTTTGACAAATGTGTTTAAAAGACAAAATCACATGGATATTTTTTAATTTTAAGAAGTTATCTAATTAATAATTAAAAAGCCAAAAGGATTTTTAAATTTAAGCAGTTAAATTTTTTATAAAAATAGATATACTCCTTACATTAATTTTAAATATTATATTTTTAAATAAGGAAAAATGGTCCCTAACTCATACCAGATCTAACTACAAGAGAATATTTTAGTTTACCTGCGCTGCGGTTAAAATAATAATACATGTTCTTTCTTATCTTAAATACAATCAAAGTATATTTTTATTAGACTAAATTAACAAGATTTATCTTGTGTTGAATGGTACTTAATAGCTCCTAACAAGTTTTCTGGCCGATTAGAGTTCATTACATTCCTTTACTGAATTAATAAATCGTTTTGGTTAAGGACAAACATGAACCGTTTTTAAATTGCTCTTAAGGCATTTTGTTTGGAAAAAAGTTTTAAAATGAGAGAGAATTACTATATTTTTATTTGTATTAATGATTATGTGGGAGGTAGAAACGTGACTTTTGCCTGTAGTGTAAAGGCAACAGCAAACATAAATACTACGTCTGAACAGAACATTTGGCATTTGCCTGCTAAATTGTCAATAAATCATTAGAGCTGGACACGTGTGGCATTAGGGGGTATAAAGGAGGGCGCATGTTAATTGGTTTTTGAATCAAAAATATTGGGAAAATTGGTTCTCAACTCTTTTTGGTGCCCTGAAAACATATATGTAAATGGGTTCTCATGTTTACGGTACCTGACCGCCTCCAGATGGATGCAAATATGAAATAAGTTTTAAGGCAGAATTGTGTGTTTACAAATTTGTTTATTAAACCAACCAGAACTAACAAGAACGTTTTTTTATTTACTCACAATTGTTTTAGCTATTTCGGGATACATGACGAAAATGCAACCCAAGTGTTTTTTTAAATACGCAACACTTAAGTCATATTAAAAATAATTTAAAAAAACATAAAAGTAAATTAGAAGCGAAAAAATACTTTTTGGCTCGAAAGAGAAATCAAGCTTTTTGAAGCTGCCGTGGCTATAGATACAATGTGTTTATGCCAGTTAAGGTTACTTTCAAATGTGACGCCCACAAGATTGAAGGTGTCTTTGCTCTGTAAACTTGGCCGCTCATAAGTAGAGGATGAGTATTTGATGACTCTTTTCGCGACAAGAACATGATTGTGTTTTGGATGCATTAAAATGGACGAATTTTTGGCGCCCCAATCCAATATTAAATTAAGATCCTGCGAAAGAGATATCTGCATCGCTCTGCGTTTGTTTTCCAAGTCAGGTTTAGTGATGGGTTTAGGAACCTGAAAACTGGAGTGAAGGGTACTATCGTCGGCGAAACTATGAATGGAATTAGTTGTGGACGAGAGAAGGTCGTTGATGTGAAGAAGAAACAATGTTGGTGCCAGAACTGAGCCCTGAGGGACTCCAGCATTTACTTGGTGAAAGCTTGAAGAATGGCCGTCCACAATAACTGATATACGACGATCAGATAGATAACTAGAGAGCCAAGTACAGAGTTTAGTTGAAAGACCATAGGAGGGAAGTTTATTAAGAAGTGCGGCATGCCAGACCTGGTCAGAAAGCTTTGGATATATCCAAGAGCAACGATCTGGGACTCACCTAGAAACTCAAGAGACTTATTCCAACAGTGTGATACGAAGGAAAGAAGATCTGCTGTAGATCTTTTGTGGCGAAATCCATACTGCCTGGTCAAGTAAGGAAAATTTTTATCAGGTGCCCAAAACCAGCATAGACCGAGTCTGCTACCTATTTATTACTAGGACCTTTCTGGGGTTAGGAAACCGATTTACATATTAGTGATAATGGCTTTATGACCTCCCTTCTAATCGGGAACCAATTCACGAACACTCATTAGAAAAAGTTAGTAAAATTTCTTGATTTCATGTAAAATTTTAGATTTGAGATCCTTTTTCAAATCAGATAACCCACTTTATGTGACATTTTACCAAATTTTTAAAAATAAAGGCGGTTTTCCATTGGTTATTTTTACATTTTTTTACTTTTTGGTCCTCCTATACAAAACAAAATACCAAAATACATAATTTTTCAACGTGAATTTTGTTTTTTTAAGAAGCAAAAGCAGATGCCATACACGATATTCCTAAACATTTAAATTTTTGTCCTATTTGTTCTATTGCAAAGTCCATCCGTGTACAGTGTACAGGGTTATTAATAAGCTAATCAGAAAAACATTTGAAACAAAAACATAAGAGTCACAGCACAAGTAACGTATTTTTAAATGGAATAATTGCCCGTATATTTTTATATCAATGGATAAAGATTGTCACGGAGAATTTGGTATTTAAGGGGTTGCTGAGTTGATTTCCTGTGGGTCTGATGTAATTGATTAAAAACTTATATTATAAGAATAGTTTTACCTGAAAAATAAACCTGGCTGCCACAAGTCACAGGCTTAAATAAGTTTTTAATTTTTGGAGTAGTTTTATAATAAGGTTTTCATCAGAAGAACAGCTTCAAATTATATAATATGCTAACAATGATATGACATATCTATTTTTAAACCTAAAAAGTAATAAACATATTTGTTGTTGTATATTCTTGACAAATAGGCACCTGTGACCCGTGGCGGCCAAGTTTTTCAGGTAAAACTATCCTTATAGTATAATGCAGTTGTAAATCAATTGCAGAACCGCAGGAAATAAACCCAGCAACCCTTACATCACCAAATTTCTCATGAAAATCTCTATCCATTAATATAAAAATGTACGGTCTATTTATTTTAAGAAATAGATCACTTGTGTTGTAACTATTTTCAGTTTCTAAATTCTACGGAAAAAATACACGGAATGGCTATATTCATTTTTAAAAGAGTACAGGGAAGTTCAAAAATAAGGCCTTGTTTACTATAAAATGAATAACTCTGTCCATACTGTATAACAAATAGCTTTTTTTCGAAAAAGTTTTTGCAAGGAGTGATATAAAACTAAAATTAATATCTTTTTTCACTAAAAAATGGAAGCATAAACTTTAAAACATTTTAATAATCGTTCCGACAGAACTTACACTCCCGCCAAGAAAATTAAAAGTAACCAAGCTTAGAAATAAGCGAACAAGCGTTGTATAAGTTTTGCCATTCATAACCTATGATTAATGATAATTGGTGTGCGAGTCGGTATGAAGTTATAAATTCCAGAGAAAGGGAAAGAGCGGGCGCTGGTTGGAAAATGGGATCTATAGATTTATAAGAGCAGTGTTTTTGTTTACGGCGTTATGGCGCGATTTTGCCAAGTCAGGGGATTGAGAACAGAGAACAGGGGAGGAAATTTGTTTTAAATTACTTTAGCGCGTAGTGTTATTGGTGTTGGAGAAGAAGGATCACAAGCGGTGATGTCTGAGAAATAAAGATGATAAAATAGCCCGATAATGGATGTCTGGTTTCTAATTTATTAAAGAAAACATTATATTCGAGAGACCTTAGGTCGATGGCCTTTTAGTTATTTGTTTTGTTTATAAAAAAACTGTTAAAATAATAAAATATACCTACTTATTACTTGTTGGTTTTTATATTAGGTTCCTTTTAACGAGTCTACCATGAATATTCATCCCGCATATATGGCAGCGACAAGGGTCGGACTCAGCCAACGCGTCACTTTTTTTTGTCGGACAAGTTTACCACAATGTTTAATATGCATTTTTTTAACATTGTGTTAAAAATCGTAAAGATTACAGTGACGTAACCCGCCTAGTCCGATGCCCAAGACATGTTTTTGAGCCTTATGGTTTCATGACTGTAACCCTTACCATTTTTGCCAAAATTGTGTGACATAAAAGTGACACTTCGACAACAGAAACGTTTCACTTTGATAGGCTCGATTAAAGCGCATACAAATGGCGGTATGAATATTCGTGGTAGATTTTTCAAAAGGCACTCCCCTATAAGTGTTTTTATCATGAAGTCCATTTTATTACTGGCCCAGGAACTAAAATACTAGGCCCCCTATTGATTTTACAACAAAATTGTTTTAGACTATTTTAAAGACTTAAGGTAAGATAGACTCACACACTAAACTTCGCTGTTTCTATTTCTATGTAGCCAAATAAATGCTATAAAAGAAAAACTATTTGTAAAATCGTTGCATACCCAATGAATCCACCAGTAATAAATAAAATTTCTTGTTAATTTTTTATAAAGGTTTTAGTTTTTATGAGTTGCTTTAGCATGTTTTATAGTATTCAAAAAAAAAAAAATAATCGTTGTAATCATTTAATAAATACAAGTACCTACATTAAAGTAAATAATAAGAACTTTACATAATTAATTAAAAAACTATTTTACAAATAGTTTTTCTTTAATAAAATTTATTTGTATCATTAGAAAATAACGAAATTTGGTATGTAAGATTATACCATCAACGTCTTTAAAGTAGTTAAATACAATTTTGTTGTTAATCAATAGGGGAGCCAATATTTAAAAGTATCAAAATTTACATGGGATTTTATACGGAGAGTTTTGCGAGGCATCACCTGTTATTATGTTAAGTCTTGGTTAGTGCCGTTTTGGTAATCTAATAAATAGTTTACTTGTATACACGCCAAAAGTTACTTTAAAAGAATAGGACTGCTTTAGTCCTGGTCCCTGTATTATGTACGGACTTAGTCTGCTCAGCCGTATTGACCTCTATTAGCCAAAAAAACTCAACAATTTATTTTTTAATGCATTTTAAATAACAGAAAATTCAAATTTTTATAAAAATTATTCTAAAAATATATTTTTAAAAAATTTGACACGCTCTATTTTAATATGTATGACGTTTAGGAAATAATATGTCCATATACTGGTTAGGCAAATAGGTATTGGGATATCGACCAGAAAAGCAATAAGAAAGGAAGTATCTGACTCATCCAGTACGAAATGTTTACATGCGGGTATTTACGTTAGATTGTCTCTTTTGCTCACATTGTCATGTTATTTAGCTGGTCCGGTATAAAAATCCACAAGTCACTTTTTTTCGAACAAGTTTACCGCAGTTTTTACAAGTCGGCAAACTCAAAAGCTTAATATAATTTTTTATCACTCGGTCCTGGCTAAGTGTGAAACGTTTTTGGCACAATGTTTAAAAATTGCATGTAAAACATTGTGGTAAACTTGTTCGACAAAAAAAGTAACGTGTTTGATCAGTTAAAACGGCGCTTCCATATTATATTGCAGTATGAATATTCGTCGGAGACTCATCAAAAGAAACTCCTTTGAAAAGGTTTTAAAAGTATTCTTATTATAAAGTCAATTTTATTACTGGCCCAGGGACTATTACTTTCACTTCTACCACTTTTACTAGTTGTAAGTGTGAGTGAGTTGTTGTAAGTGATCATGACCAAGTGGCAGTCGCAATTTGAAATTTTATTTAAATATTTAGACTGAAGTTGGCCAAAACAGTTTTAAAGAAATGTTATTAATGACTAAGGGTACATCGCAAAAATTGAATCTTCGTCCTTCGTTCTAGAATTTTTCGGATGCAGATAATCCTTTTCTAAATTCTTTTAAATTTTACAAATAAAGCTATATGCAATGACAAAGAAAGCAAACAAATTAAAATAAACTTTTAACCTTACTTTTGTGATTTTTTTAAAATTAATTTCATTTGATTTCAGAAAATAAAGACAAAATAATCACACAAACCACTAAAGAAACAGTATCACAATATTTTAGCTTATTTTATTTTCCACTATTTCGTTTCTACACTTATCAGCTGTTTAACTTAACTGTCATTTTTCAAACCTTTTCCAAAACCGTGAATATCGTACAAATATAACCTCCGATCGGACTGAACTCAATTCAATCGCTTGAAAATCAGGATTGACTTATGGCGTTCAATCCATCGCAGTTTTTATCGGATTAAGTTTTTACTGATTGGTTGAATCGGATTCAGTATAACGATGTACCCTTAGTCATTTTCCCTTCTATTACTTTGTTTACCGATCAGGTCTTATTAAAATACAACTTTTTTTATTTTATTATAGAGAACTCTCAGTATAAAATAGTAACTAATTAACAACAAGAACGAAAAGTGGGTATTAAAATTTATAAATGAAGGAAATGACTGCAATATATTAGGCAATTTCGGCAATAAAAGAAAAGTTTCGTCATTAAAGGAGAATGCTACAAATTAAGTTTTTTGGCTTCTGCAGTCATAATTCATCTGACAAAGGGAATGCCTGCAATTAGTAAGGCCACGACATATGAACAGACCGTGCATCGGCGCCACACACAGTGCCAACTGTCTTTTTGTGTTTTTTAGATATGGATAATAATTATGAGTATTTATAACTTCCAACAGTTTTTACTAGACATACATTTAAAGAAATAAATTATTTTGGTTTCTAAATTCAGCGAACTAATTAAGTATATGTATGTCTTTTTTTTTTTTTTTTGAAGACACCCTATTTACTATGTTTTAACAATGGTAAATGTTAAAAATTTTACGTTAAAAAGGTACATACTTAGACTTTTTATATATGGGACCTACATCAAATATACCGGGTATTTTTACAGGTGGTTTCCTCTTATACCTTTTTATCTTTTGAGTTATTTATTTTTTTTTTGTTAATAAAATTTGGTATGTCGATTACTTACATAATTATGCATAGTTGATCTATTCATTTGTTTTCTATCCAGAAATATTTCGTTTTTTACACAATATACATACTATGTTTTATAAATTACAAAATAAAAATTGTCCTTCAAAATTTTTACTTTTAAGAAGGTTAACGGCATCTGGTATACCTACACTGGGGTCTTAAAATCCGTTACTCCCCTTTTAACTTCCGAACCGTTTGGTATATTTTAATGAAACATGAAATGATAATATATGACTAAAGTTTGCATTTTCTGCCAATGAATGACAGCTCCAAATGTCAAGGTGACTTTGACACTTTAAGGCTCCTGTCAAATACTTTATAACCCCAGAATATAAACTTAGTACCTTCATAATGCAAATTTACTTGAATAACATATTCAGATGGATATATCTTCAAAATGAATAAAGTTAGGCATACTATTAAATGTGATATTTTCTTATAGCCGTTTTAAAGATCTTTGTAATGGTAATATATTATACAGACTGTTTTTTTGCCCTACCATATATGTAATCACCAATATCACCATTTAAAGGATATTTAAAAGAGCTTTAAAAATACTACATTACTTACATCTACCTTTATTATTTTTGGAAATGTGGCCATCTAAATAAGTAATTTTGATAATTATTAAGGTACCGCCATTTTGTAGAATTGTAAGCTTTAGACTTTAAATGTTATACACCACTTGTCAGAAGCTAAAAAATAATATGCCACAAAAATTCCCTTTGCATCAAAAAAATAATAAAAATAGCCCACAGCTGTCACTTTGACATTTAGAGCTGTTATTAATATGTCAAAAAATCATTTTAAGTTTTATGAAAATATACCTATCAGTTTAAAGGTTGCAAGGGGGCGGCTAACTTTAGAACCTTACTGTATATATTGTAGGACCCATATCTCAGTTTTTAGACAAAATAATTTGGAAATCCTAGGTACAACCTTGAAAACACCAGTAGCTTTACCGTTTAACAAATTTTATCTACGGAGATTTAACAGTTTTTTGTACCAAGGGCGTAAAATAGCACTTTTACGCCCGCGGCTGAAAGTTGTTGCCCGAGCTCCGCGAGGGCAACAATCAGCTGTGGATTGTAAAAGTGTTTTACGCCAGAGGTGCAAACAATATATTTTGTACGACTGAAATTAATATACAAGCATTCTCTGTAGTTAGAAAAAAAATTCCCAGCTTTTAATATTTCAAATTGTAATCAGTATACTTTTAACATAATATATGTATAATTAAATAAATTGTTGTTTTACCAAAAAAGAAATGAGAAATTATTTAATTTTATTATTGTTTAAACAAAATCACATTTATACCACTGCAAAAAAATAATATCTGATGATTGAATTTTAGGTTTTAGGTCATGCAGAACTTTTTATAAAGAATAACTTTTTCGTAAAATTAATAATAAAAACAAATTCTCAATGATTAGAACCAAAGTTCATTTTTTTAGTAAATAGTAAAAATTGCATATTTGTAAGTAACTCCTAATTCTAAATAACTTTTTCTTATAAAAAAATCGATATTGTTAAAAATAAAGGTACTTTTCCCTTGAGCAAATTTCACATTTTTCAATATACCCCGTATACCACTACAAATAATTAATATCTTCTGATGATTGAATTATGGGTTTTAGACCATGCAGAACTTTTTAGAAAGATAAACTTTTTTCGTAAAATCAATAATAAAAAGTTTCCCATATGGTGCGAACTTAAGTAGACACGCTGTATATATTGTTATATGGTGACAAGGGCTATTATAGGATTAACATCAAGTTCACATCTTAACTTTTTGACGCAACCCTGTAAAAAATCGAATATTTTCTGTAGATTCTACGTAAAAAGTTTAACAAAAATTGTCCCTATGTTTTTTTTTTGCTATTTCTTGTATTACAGGATATATATAGGTAAAATCAAAAACGTCAATTTTTTAATTTCCCTCGTATCTCTTAGATAAATAATTTTGTTAAAATTTTAACCACGTCATTTTAAGTTTCTACAAAATCGAGGCCAGAACACCTACATCGGGTTTTTAATAATTCAAGTAATACTTGAGATAACCCACAAAAACGGCCAATTTTGCCCACCCTGTACACTAATCTTAAAAAAGACATCACTATTTGCTTCAAAACCCGATTTCTTTTACTACGAATCCATGTATCTTAGCAGCTTTTGTGTTTTGCTCTTATAAACTAGAATTATACATTTACAGGTTAAACATTTTGAATAAAAGTATATTTAGTATTAAACACGTTATTTGTTGCACATATTTGCAAAAGAGTAAGTTTAAAACTATAGTAAAATTCTTAACGCGCCCAATTAAGGGTTAAATGTGCAAGTTAAAGTAGTTTGCTTGATGCCAGCCAAAAATATTAGCTGCCATTTTTATCTAAGGATTACAAAATCAAAAATATATTCATAACCCAAAAAATTTCATTGCTGCAGATTGGTAAAAATGTTCCTATATTAAATAAAAATACTCTTTATTAGATATACATATAGCTATAAACAATAAACACCAATAAAAACAAATCATTTTCCCTTGTTCTTGTATTAAAATAGGTATTTATCATCAATGCCTATTACTTAAAAAGTTTCGGACTTCTTTAAAATAAATAATATAGTAAAATTAAGTTAATTAAATAATAAAATGTAAATTATTCCAATAATAATTACTCCTTTGAGGTTTATTTTTGAAGTTTTTTTAATTTAATTATTTTCTTAAGGATTAAAGGAAAACCGTAATTTTATTTGTACAAAATCATTTAAAAAGTAAGTAAAAACTACTTCCTTCTTTAAAGTATTTTTATTAAACTCTTGGGTGCAACAAGTGGATATTAAAAATGAATTATATAACAAAATTAAAGGAATATTAAAAATGCTTAAGTAGGGGTTTTAAAATTAAATGGAAAGGATTTTTATTTTTCTTTTTGTTCATATTATTTCGTATATCTTTTTATTAGGTAGTTAAATGTTTTACTTTTGTTGATAAAACATTCAATTTTATTAAACATCTTTATTAAGCATCTTAATAAAAACTACAAAGTCAATTTTTAATAATTAAATATTTTTATTGGTAATAAATTACAAAATCGCAGAAAATAAATTAATAAAAAAAAGGATACAAACAGGGTTGCTTAAATTAAGCAAAGTTGCGCAATTCTATGTTTACAAATATTCCGTTTTGAAAATTAAAAGAATTGCAGCCGTACTGGAATTTTCAGAAAAAAAAACAAATTTTGTGATATACTTTTTATTTTAATTGCCACTTTTTCTGTTCTATAAAATGACTTCATTAAATTTAGGATTCGACGTTTCGTCTTTGAGCTAACATAATCAACTTTGTTTTTTAAATAGACTGAGTATTTGATTTTAAACTTAATAAACTATTATTCTATAATTCTAAATCCAACGATATATCGCACTTTATATTTATGCGACGTTTCGAACTAAAAAACCATCACCATTTATTATTTCGGCAAATAACGACTTTCCCCAAAGAGTTCTGAGCAATTTCCATTCGCAGTTAAGTTTTCTGGCGTACCAAATTTTGTCACGTACTTAGAGTGTTAAAAGATTATGTTTTGGAAGAATTGCTAACCAAGTTTTATAAGAGTGGCTTTCCAGTGACGCAAATAGAGCGCTCCCAAGTAGCTCAGGAGCATTTCGTTCTACTTTATGGCGTTCCAGTGACGGAAAGTGTTATGCACCTGAGCTAGTCCATTTTTCTTTCCCTTGCCCCTCATGCACCAACCCCTCTTTTGGTTTTTGTGCTTCAAACGTGTTTTTTATGGTTCTTCTTCTAAAGGTGCCTATCGTCTAATGATGTTGGCGACCACATTGGTCCATCTTACCCTGTTCACTGCAGCTCGGAACAGGTCAGTTGATGTTAGGCCGGTCCATTTTCTAAGATTGGCCAGCCAGGATATACGCCTGCGTCCGGGGCCTCGCTTGCCCTCAATCTTGCCTTGCAAGATGAGTTGTAAAAGTTGGTACTTATTATTCCGCATGATGTGGCCAAAGTAAGTCATTTTTCTATTCTCTATGGTAGTTATAATTTCTTTGTCCTTTCCGAGTCTTTCGAGAATCGTAATGTTGGTTGTATGGTGGATGTACGAAACTCGTAGTATGCGTCGGTAGCACCACATTTCAAATGCCTCTAAGCGTTTTGCTGAGGCCTCGGTAAGACTCCAACTTTCTACCCCATAGAGAAGTACACTAAAAACGTAGCATCTAAGAATTCTCATGCGTATGTTGATGCTCAGGGAGAGGTTACATAGTACTTTTTTAAGGCGTTTAAAAGCACTTCTGGCTTTTTCAATTCTAGTCCTTCATAACTGTAATCCCACGTGTCACTGATATTGCAGCCCAGGTAACATATTTTCTCTACTCTCTCCAATGGTGTATCGTTTATCGTAAATTGGGCGTTTATGTTAGTGTTCTTGCTAATGATCATTACTTTAGTTTTCTTGCAGTTAAGCTTTAGTCCATATTCGTTGCACGCTTCCACGACATTATCTATAATTCTCTGTAGCCCCTCTGCACTATCTGCCAGCAGTACAGTATCATCTGCATATATTATGGTTAAGGATGGATTTTTAAAATTCTTTATTTAGAATGGAATTAGATATTAAAAAGAGATTATTATTATAAAGCCAAGAAAGGTTAAAAACAACAAAATTTTAAAATTTCTTAAAGTTTCTCTCTTTCCTTGTCTAAGGATGCGTTCCAGTGACTAACTTTTTAGAGCAGTTCAAGAGCTTTAAGCCCTGGAGCGTGACGCACAAAAATTTTCGTCACTGGAAAGCAACCCAGATAGAATAGGGATTTTCTGAAGTACTTTTGCAACCCGTTTATTTTAATAAGCAAGTTACTGCTGCACGGTCCGACCGTGTTAATTTTTTTCCCTGCACCTTCTAATTATATTTATGAATAAACAAAAAAAAAAGAATTGGCCCAATTCCTAAATAGATTTATAAGGTATGTATTAGTCTTAGGTTTAATTAGGGAATTAAAAAGAAAGATTTAACTAACCAGAACTAACCATGACCTATATTTTGCCTTCGGAGAAAATATTCGAGTAATATCAAGTAACAAAACACCGAAAACCATATTCTATGGTATAATATATTGACCGTTATAAGAAATTTTTAATAAAATGTGTAATGTTGATTTATTACCTGCCTATAATGAGGTCATATCTAGATATGTTTTCCTAGGAACTCAATCATCCCCCATCTGGCAACTCGGCTATGTCAGCCTAGGAATTCCACAATCTTAATCTTTTTATCTCCCTAGGTATAAATTGCATTTTTTACTAACCCAGTATACTGGATGACACGCTGTAGTTTAAAATGTATGACGTTCAGGAAATATATATGTTCATATACTGGTTAAGCAAATAGGTATTGGGATATCCGCCAGTAAAAAAACAAAAATGTGTAGTAGGTATGTGACTAATCCAATCAGAAATGTTACATGCGGGTATTCACGTTAGACTGTTTCTTTTCTTCACATTGCCTTTGTTTTAAGTTGTTTAGCTAAACCGGTATAAAGTATAAAGTATACTCTAGGTAAAAGCCTTAATGAAAATAGCTACAACTACCAATATAGATACTAACAAATCTAAGAATTTGTCCAACAAAAGAATAATACTTTTACAAAATTTAATTTTGATAAGAATTTACAACAAACGCAAAGTCTGGCTGTGCTTATCTTTACGGTTGGTGAAGGGGTCTGTTCTCGTTATCTCTAAACTGACACTGGTTTATCGCTTAACAGGCGATCAATCTCAGTGCTGTCAAATGCATGCTAAGGCGACTGTAGGAAATCATTTGCCATAAAATAAAAATCAAAAAGAGAATAATAAATTTGCTAGTGTAAATTAAAGTTAATTTTTGCAATGATGAGAAAAAAAGAATACTTTATCTCTGGGGACAGGTACTAAAATGTGACTTTTATAAAATTACTTTTTTCTTCAATTAAACGGAAATCTACATATTTTTAATATGTTTTTTACATCAAAACACTTTATTCCTGTAGGTAAGCAGCGTACCATGCCGCTTACCTTTTCTATGCTTTCAATATTTACTGATGTTGATTGTCAAAGTTAACAACAATATATGGCAATGCAATACCATAATAACGTATTATGCCGAAACAAAATAATAATAAAAACGTATTTTCCTACTCGGCTGCGTAAAAGTTTACTTTTCTGCACGCATTTTAGTTCTGAAAGTGTAATTTTTCCGCACTAGTACGGAAATGTTTAAAAACTTTTAACCAAATTTTAGAGAGTCTTAACAAAGAATTGTCATTTATCAACATTAATAATAGGTATAAGTAGGGTATTAGGTAGCATTGTATTGAAATATAAAAAGAAAATATGCAACTCGTGGGAAAACATTGTTTTCGAACTCTTGGTGGCAAACTTTACTATCGTTCAGATATATATCGCTAAGTATTCGTTCACGTTATACAATATACTATATTTGTGTATTTAGGACACGTAAAAACATTCTTCTATTATTTTTTATGTGGTTATACCGGGTGTTCCGAAATTCCGAATTCATACATTCAAAATTGTAGGGGCATTATCTAAGTTAAAAATAAGGCCTATTTTTTTGTCTAGACGTGTGTGGAAACGCTTTATTTTATAAATACAGGGAGTTAAAATTCTAAGAGAAAAAAATTTAGTGTAATTTTTAAACCACATTTAAGTATTAAGTACATTGCTAAACAACAGCAAGAGACATTTTTTTAAATATTTTTATTAAAATACCAGTGACGTCCGTACCATATTTATATGGATCATTTATTAATAAAAATGGTGCGCCAATGCTTTTCCTAAAATAAAAATAATTTTTAAAATCTCTCAGCCACATATTTGATCTTTTGACTTTTTTCCGAACAATGCATAGTTTTTAAACAAGAAAATTAAAACCACTTTGATGCACGACGACTTTTGAAAAAAAACTTCACAAAAATAATTTATAATTTTAGGTTTAAAATGTTATACATTTTTGTCATTATTTTCGCAAATTTGTCATGGGTTAAAGTGGTTTTCGTCGAAAATAGTGCATGGTTTGGAAAAGTCAAGAGATTAAATTTGTTTTAAATTTAATGGGACTTTTAAAAATACTTTTATTTAAGAAAAACAGTGGCGCACCATTTTTTCTTGAAAAATAATCCATACAAATATGGCACTCCAATGGAATGTTTTAAAATATTTTACAAAAAAAATGTCTTTAGCTGCTATTAAGCAATGTACTAAATAACAATTAAATATCTAGAGTGGTATAAAAATTATTTAAAAAAGTTTCTTTCTTAGAATGTCAATCTGTATTGTATCAAAATGTATCTCTAAAAGGAAGCGTTTTCGACATTTGTTATATCACGGTTCCCAATAGAGAACTCCGTGGTTCCGCGTGTATGCATCCCTATACGGTCCAACTGGACGGGCCCCGAACTTCCCACTTTGTTCGTTCTTTTATCCCTAGAGTTCCTAGATTGTGGAACCTGCTGCCCGCGGAGGTCTTTCCTTCCCCCAAATCTTCAAATATTTAAATCCCGTGTCAACAAACTCCCTCTTACCTCGCTTAAGGCACCCTCGGTAGGTTTGAGAAAGTGGTAAAAGTAACTTTTTTAATGAGATATAGGTACAACAAGATTTTTATAAATATTCATTTTTTTAAATTATTAACAGGTATTTATTAATATTATTATTATTTTTTAATTTAATTTAAAAATTAAGCGTAAAGCCAGAAAAAAATATTATTTACTTTTCTAAGCGAAACCAAAGACGAAAGATTAGAAGATAGTCGCATATCGCCATGATGGATGGAAAAACTACGTGCATCTGTTACCAGAACAGTTAACCCAAAGAAAATTTGCATAAATATGACGTTTCTTTTTCTTCTTTATTCTCATATTTTATCGAATGAATCACGTTTAATATCATAAAAACACATAGGGATTTTATGGCTTTGGAAATACAATAAAATTTATTTATTAAAATGTATGCTTTATTTTATCTGTTTAAATAGATACATAGGTAGAAAAAAATTAAGATTTTGTTGTACTAACGATGTTTTCTTGTTTGGGAACTTTTGGAACCTTATTGAAATTGTGGGTTTGACGTTTTTTTTCTCAATTGGTCACCTCTAAGAAAATAATAATTAATTGTACTTGTCTGATGCCCTAAGTGCGTTTTTACACACACCTGCAATGTCGGTGCCAGGGACGGTTGTCATTGCCTTTTACACAGGAGCGGCAAATAAGTCGGGCCGGGCTATGTGTGAAAATACTACTTAGTTTATTTATATTGAATTTGGCGTCGCAGTACGGGACCGATTTGGCCAGTGTGTGTAAAAACGCACTAAAGGTTCGTATACACCTGTCACCTAGTCGTAAACTAGTAACTGGAAAAATTAAAACATTTGTAATCGTAATTTCTTTACAATAAGAATTATTATCGTTATTTCTTTTACCATAAGAATTATTCATAGACATCCATTATTTTTGACCAAAAAGCAACTTTGAAATTTTAATAGCCTATGCGGAGTATTTTAATGTAGATACTTTAAACTACATATAGTACAAAAACTATAAAAGAATTTAACTAGTTCTATTAGGTTTATAAGAAATTAAAAATAATTAAATAATACATGAAACCTATTTAAGCTTTGTCCCAAACATTGCAATTATTATTTATATTATACTTACCCAGATAAACATAAATATACATCATTTAATCCAGTGAGTTTATTATTAGCCTAGCTTACCAAAAAAGAAAAATAATTTGAAGAATAAAAGCTATTGTTGTGTTTCCGATGCAAAGTCTCGCGAAATCTCGCTACTTTTGTCAAATATTTGTTTACCATTTTCTTTATCATTTTTTGTATTATCAACCGCTTTGCTACTTTTTGCTACTTTTTGTGAGTAAGCCAGATTCAATTTTATTATAATTTACAGGGTTTTAATTTAAAAAATAATTTTTACCTCACTCTGTTTATCTTAAAAGATAAATACATTTTGATACTACAGAATTAACCCAACAAAGCAGTGTTTTATTTCTTTTATACGTTAAAAAATTTAAAGAACTTAGAATGGGTCGTATTCTCAGTAAATTAATTGAGATAGACCAATCAAATGTGGTATTTCTTTTAAGCGTTCTATTAATTAATATTTTTAGTGGTATATTAATAAAGGGTGTTCCATTAAAAAAATCATATTTATTATCGTATCATTTATATCATATGAGATAATAAAAATCTGATTATTTATAAGAAAACTACAAAATTAAATTAACAAACTGATATTTTGGTTTATTTTGTACAATAAAAAATAAGGGGTGTAAAATTATAACTTGACACCCGGTACATATGAAATAAGTTTTAGTTTCCCAAAAACCACCTGAATTAAAGCATGATATTTTTAAAATATTTTTCAGTAAAAAAAAACTAATTTTAGTCGGATTGATAAGTTTCAGAATTTTGGCCAAAAATTGTCATTTTTATTTCATAGTGGGACGGCAATTAACATGGAGATCTTAGAATTAAAAAAGGCGGTCCCCTTCTGGTTAGTTCTAATTCGAATTAAAATTCAAATCAATATAATAATATTACATAAAACAATAAAACGCCAATTTACAGTATTGGATATGGTTGTCTGTTAACAAGTATATAGAAATACAGATATCGGAAATAAAGAAAAACCAAAACAATTAAACACTTAGTTTTCACAGATAATATGCTAAAACAGAAATATATCTATGTCCAATCTACATATCTACTTACTATTCCAAAATTCTCTAAGTGGGTAAATCACTTCTTTTCTAAATAATTTCTAATTTTACGTGTGGACTAATCTTAACAAATAATAAGAATTTAATAAATAAAGAAAAGGGACTAAATAAATTAATTTTTTAATAAAAGTTGCTTTGCAACTTTCCCAATAGGCAAAATGAATATCAATCCTAATATTTTTTTTTGGTTTATTAATTTTTTTCTTGTTATTAGTTAATGAACACCATGAGTCAATATTCTAACTTAGGTGAAAATATATTAAGCCACAATACATTTTAGAAAGATAATTTAATTATGATTTTTGGTCAATTTACTATTATTTTTACAATAAAAATAGGACTTTTGGTAAAAACGAAAATTAGGTTTTTGTCCAAAGATTATTGCACTGTATGTCAATAAAAACCCTGTTTAAATATTGTCGTTACACTCTAATAGTATATCTTTAACTAATATGGTATTAATAAAAAATAATATTTAATAATTGTTAAGTATTAGTAACTCTGATGTGGGTGCCAGGACATGAAAGAGTGGAAGGCAACAAGATTGTTAACCAACTAGCCAAAGTTGGTGCACAGGCCCCGTTTTACGGACCGGAACGAGTGGTCACCTAAGCGAAGAACTCAGAGAATGAGAACAGAGGCAAAAAGAGACTCACTGAAATAACGCTCCAGGACAAAGACAGGCGAATACATTTATCTCTCAATCGCCTAAATACACTAAAAAGCTATTAAAGCTTTAAAAGAACGAACTCAGGATAGTTACTAACTTCCTGACGGGTCACGGCCCTCTGAGGTATCACCTTAAAAAGATGGGAAAGACCGACAACGACCGCTGCAGGTTTTGTGATCGATCGAGAGAAACGTCGGAACATATACTATGCCAATGTACGGAATTAACAGGCTAGAGACTAAAATAACTAAACGGAGTTTTTTTGACCCCAGAAGATATAAAAAGGCTCACCCCAGAAATATTTCCAGCTTCGCAAGAAGTTTGGGAATCAAGAAGATTAACTAATGTAGGGTATCCAAAAAAGATCTTTTAGGTCGAAGTGGGAGAAGGGCTAGCTTAAGCCGAACGACCCCATTCATTACAATACAATACAAGTATTACTATACATATTAGTAGGATTTTTAATAATTACTTAATATTAATCAAAACATTACACTAGAAAAGAAATTAATGTACGCATGAAACAAAATTTATGCAGAAAATATTATTTTAGCCAAGTACCTAACAAACTTTTACGAACCGTTTAGTATACACCACAAGAATTTTGCCTTGAAAGCTATATAAACTTTCAGTACTTTATGCAAATTAATTGTAATTAAGGATTCCACGGGCTTATTTAAATACACTTAGCGAGCGTTTTCCTAAGTTTTGACAGCGCTTACATATACATTCCAAATTAAATATCGTGGCAGCATCCACAATCAAGAAGCCTAAAAGTTTCTGAAAAGTTTGTAGGTTTAAAACGCTTAAAAAACTTTTTAATATTCTAATAGAAGCTATATTTTGAAATCAAATTTGCTTTAATACAAAGTAAATTTTTCAAAATTTAATTTCGAAACAAAATTTAAAACATTTACAGTCACTTCCGTTTTATATGAAGGGTTTGTTTGGTGAGAGTTACTCGAAAGATAAAGCGACGTCACTGTATATCCAATATGGCAGATAAAAGTATTTTTTTTTGTTAACCGTATTCATAGGAGTGGTTCAAACCGCATTTGAGGTAACATTATAAATATGAGAGTTAGATAAAGATAGGTTACCAATTTTTAAAGAAAAATATTTTGAACGTCTTAACACGAAAAAACGCCTTAAGTTTGTTCTGCTTATACGGGGCTATTTTTAAGTTGGTACTTTCCTTTTAACATTGTATGAAATGCAAGAAAAAAAGAAAATATTTGAAATAAAGTGATGTCCGAATATGCGTTCTTTTCGAGATACAGGGTCTTAAAGTTTTTAAAAAATGTTTTTATCATACCTTTTCTACCAATCCAGATATTTCCACAATATTTGGTACACTTTTTTGACCAGGACATTATATTTTTTGCTGTAAAAGTTTTTTTATTATCACTGGCCTTCCAACAAGGTTTTTATTCATTAAAAAAATAGTACGCCACTGATTTTTGTTCCAATTAATATTGTTTTTTAAATACACATTAACTTTCGGGTTAATTTGGTCCCGTGATACTTTGCCGTACGACGAACGGTTTTCTTTTAAAAAATTAGAGCCATAAGCCATTTTGGTGCAAGGGAAAATCGATGCTAAGTCTCATATTATATTTTATTTCTTAGTTAGGTTTTTGGCTGTATAATAGCTTTCCAAGGGCAAAAACATTTTAATGTCATAATACAATACCAACATATTATACAATTTTAACAAAAACAAATTTTACATACAAAACACCATATCAGATTTTACCTAGTGGCTTATTTTTTTTTAAACAAAAACTTTTTATCGTTCCGAAAAATATCAAAAAGAAAATTAACCCCAAAGTAAACGAGTATTTGAAAAATAATATGGATGCGAAGAAAAAGCAGTGGCGTAGTGTTTTTTTAATGCAACACAAATCTTGTTTGAACACCAATGGTATTTTTTAAAACTTTTTAGCAAAAATGTAATATAATGGTAAAAGAAGTGTTAAGTTTAGTGCAGATATTTGGAGTGGTAGGAAAGTTATGATAAAAACGTTTTTTTCTTAAAACTTTAACACCCTGTATCTCGAAAAGAAAGTATTTTTGATAATAATTTTATTTAAAAAGAAATCTATTTTTGCATTTTATACAGTCGTAAAGAAAATTACCAACTAAAAATAACCCTATTATACAATCTAAGTATAAAATAAAAAAATCCTAAAAATGCGAATGTAAATTGAACTCGGTTGCTCCAATTTGCCTGGACTGGGAACATGTTAGCGATGACTAAATAGAACAAAAAAGTAAAAAACTATTTTAAAAGCAAGTTTTAAATAAAATTCACTTAGGAGAAAAAAACCTAATACTTTTACTACTAACATATAACGTCATTACATAATTTATATGATATAAATGCTTGTCGCGACATTTACCTGTTTGGGTTAACAAATAAATTAAATACTTGTAATTGTATAACTAAGTAAATACGAGTTCTTTAATCTGCGCAAAGAATTTAATTTTCATCTATACCCTATTAGTAATTTTTTTAACAAGTGGGTAAAATAATACTTTCCCGCAATCAAAAGCAGTTAGACGAACGACACGAAGCGAAGTTCGGATAAGCTTTAAGTGCGGAAAAGACATTTTTCGCATGTAGTGGGAACAATAATTTTTTTATGGGTGTCTTAAAATAGTAGAAACATATATTATTATGTATATTTATTTTTATTCTAATATTTCTTAACGACAAATAGTAATTGTTAGTCTTTACGTTTATTTGTTGCTGCTCTAACAATCAATTACATTTTTTAACGGTTAGATTGCGTTCGCAAAGTAACTACTTTTCGCGCGGGAGTAGAAACAATTATTTACGATTTTTTTATTTACTACTACTAACAGCAATACGCTAATGCAAAACATCTTATTATAACACCTTTATTTTTGGCAATGTTTCTATTAATAAATCATTTTTTGTTTGCAATAATAGGCTAATATTAATTTAGTTATTTTAAAAATCAGAAGTATTTATTTTATTTATTATTTATTTTAAACTTTAATTGGTTTTCCATAATTCCTAGATTAATTAAATTAACCAGATGAGTTTAAAATATCTCACCTATATTTATAACGTGTGACATATTTAAAAAAACTTTACAAATTTCTACCAAAATTAAAAAAAAAAAAGAAAACAATATTTACCAATTTAAATTAACAAAGTTTTTTAAGATCACAATATTTTTAAACTACGAACATATTAAGCTTATTTTCAATGACCAGGTATACATTTTAAAACTTAATTTAGTGGTAATTTATATGTTAAACCTTGATAATTACAGAGATGAAAGTTTCCTATAAATTAAAAAGTCACCATGAAACATTGTGGATGATTGTAGTGTGGGTTTAATAAAATTTATAAAATTATATACTTGGAAACCTATTGTTAAAGTACTTTTAAAAGTACCGAGAAACCAGAAATCAAACGTAGGCGGTTTAATAATGACAAACGTGGTTTTTGTTGTAAAATATATGAAGGTTCTCGCCGAAAGGGAAATAACAATGAAGTAAGCAATAAAATATTGCGTCGAACGAGGTACACCTACACAGAAGGGCGTAATTTAATTTTGGTGGAAAAATTGCATACATAAATATATGATATATAAAAATTTTAATATATACGATAAATGTTTTTATTTTTTGTAGTTTGTATAAAAATTTTATTATGAAATTCAATAATTTTACTTTTTATCCCAAAATTGCAAATATGGGGTAATATTTAGGTAAAGGTAAAGGCACAGGTAAAAACTTTTAAATTTGCAATTTAGATTAAGCAACATGGTCAATCAGCCGATTCATCCAAATAGTTGAAAAATATTTTTGGGTACGACACTATTTAAAGTTTCTTTTTCAGCTAGAAACAAGCATTTTTTAAAAACCAAGGCGGGTGTATTTTCAACCAAAATCCCATCCTCTACCTGCCCAAGAAATAGTGCCACATAAGGAAAAGTACATTTTCGATCAAGGATGTACAGGGTGTCCCAATTTGGTTGCAACAGCGAGGTATCTCAGTTATTATTAAAGATAGAACCTTGCAGTTTTTGCGAACCTAAACTAATTTTTTGTAAAACTAAAGATGCGATAAACAAAGCCGTTATAGCCATCTTAGTTTCTGAGCTACAGGGCAATTCAAAAATGTTTGCATTTTTAGTCAGAATTTGTCCATTGTTACACATTATTAATTCGTAAATAGTTTGTATTTAATAATTTTCCTGATTCATTGTTAGCACAATATATTTAGTTTATTCTTGACGCCTCATGCGGCAAAATAAACGTAAAATGAAGAACGACTCGTTTAAAATAATATAGTTGGTAGGAAAAAAGTAATGGAGGCCATCCATCCTTCAAATCATAAAAAAACATTTAAAAATACGATACTAACTACAACAACAGTAAATAAAATATAATAATTAAATGGTATAGTGTCCCAAAAGGGCCAAAAAAATCCGATATGGGTGCTGAACTGCAACTGCAACGTTGCCAAGTGGCTTAAATTTATTTGCTAATAAACGTCAGCCAGCAAATTACCCGTTCTTAATGGTGTTTACCTTAAAAAACAAAAAAACCTAAAACTTGTTATTATTAGACATACAAGTGCCAAACAAAATAAAATTGGGTAAAAACATTTGGGATAATAATCATCAAACATTTTTTTAAATACTACCATGTTTATTAGGTTAATTGAATTTGTGGTGTTTCATGTCTACATAAAATTTTTGTCACTATCATGACCTCAAAATCACTGCCAGTTTAACCGAAAGTACCATTAACTTTCTTATTTTAAATAAAAGTACCTACTTTTCTTTCTATATTTGTATTCTGTATAATATTCCCTTTTCAAAAATAGGTTATACAGGGTGTTTCTTTTCAAAATGGCGGCCGGGGAAGATTTTTAAAGAAAATAAAGTGAGTGCCGCCATTATGTCTGTTTTGAATATATTTTTGCTAAGTAGGCTGTGAAAATAAAAAAATGTCCCATTTTACTTTTACAGGTGGTGACATATTCCATTTTTGTAATAAATTACTTAGATTTCGTAATTTAAGTTTTTAATGTAATTAATGAGAGAAAATTCAAACTTTGACAAACATTTTAAACGGAAACGCCCTATTTTATTTTATTTATAATTTCTACACTAAAATTTCAATTTAGTGACGTATCACAATATATTGTTTACTTTCAAAATGGCATTCATAGATCACTTGATAAAGAATTCCGTTATTCGGATGTCATCAATAAATGCTCTATAGGCGCCATCTTGAAAATAAACAGTATGTTATGATAGGTGATTGGAAGGAGATTTTAATGTAGAATTTACAAATAAAAGTAAAATAGGGGTGTTTCCATTTAAAATTTTTGTAAATTTTTATTTTCTCTCATAAATTACATTGAAAACTAAAATTACGAAATCTAAGTAATTTTGAAGATGGAATATGTCACTACTCTAAATAGTAAAATAGTTTATTCTTTTATTTTCACAGCCTACTAGGAAAAAATATATTTAAAACAGAAAAATAGCGAAACTTGACTTTTTAAAATATTTTCTCTTGTCGCCATTTTGAAAAGAAATACCTGGGTATCAATAAAAATGAAATTTTATACAGAAAACAAATTTAGAAAGAAAAGTAGGTACTTAATTAAAATAAGAGAGCTTATGCTACTCCGCTTAAACCGAGTGAGTTGGATCATGGTGATGACAAAATGTTAATTTATGCTAGAAAGATATTGTACAAAGATATTGTACAATTTTATTAGTTTTCTTAAAATGTCAAAAATTGGGGGAGTAACAACTTGCTGTGTCACCCGGCATAAGACTCGTCTGTGCAAATGTTTATTATATGTTATTTAGGTACCCACCCTGTATTTTATATAAAAGTTTAAAATATTGCAAAATTAGATATGAAAGTAATTTACGGCAATAATAATTTTTAATGGGATTACTAATTTACTATGCAACAATTTGCTACCAATGCGTTAAACCCAATTCCATTTTTGCTAAGCATGGGAAATTTATCGGGGATTAGAGCTTTATGCGGCAAAATAAACGAAAAACGAGAGAACGACTCGTTTAAAATAATATAATTGATAGGACAAAAACAATGGAGGCAAATTGCAATCGGTTTAGGTGCTTTAAAACCCAGTTTTCAATCTAAATTATGAATTAAAGGGTTATTTGTACCCTCGTAGAGCTGACAAAACCGCATTTATATTAAATCACTTGCGCTTCAATAAAACTTAACTACGCTTACTGCCGGAATTTCGCGCTTTGTAATTCCACAACAATCGAATCAGTAGATATTATTTGCAAAACAGTGATTTTATTTCATATAATCTATAATTAGTTAGTTATTTAAAAATCTATGAGGGTAGTTACCAAGCAGCAAATAATTTTATTACGATAAGCATAATACCAGTGATTAACATGATTTTTGTTATTCGAAAACTGGTATGTAATTTTACTACCCACCAGCTTTATAAAATACCCATAAAGGTGTTTGTTCAATTACTGTTAGTTTTTGGTATAACAGTCAAATAGTCTACGATATAACAGAAGATTTTTGGAAAAAATGTTTGTAAATAAGACTATTAAAAAAAATCTTGTGTTTTGTTCCTATTTTTGTATTCTACAGAATGGGCCAAATTAAACTTGCACACTTTTTAACTAATAATAACTTTTTATCATTTGCGTTTTATTTAAGTGCAAATAGGTAGATATGTTTCCTCTAGGTTTACTAATTTTGGTTAAATAGATTTATACAGAACTAGACCTACGGGACTTTTCTCAAAATACTGTATTTAACCTCATTACAAAAGAAATCTGATATAGCTACAATTAAAGTAATACATGTTTCTTGTAGACAAACTATGGGAAAAGATTCAGTAAAAGCTAATCTGTCAACAATTTAAGGATTTAAGAATTATATTTATTTTTAATAAATAATGCTTCCCATAAAGCATGCATTTCTCTCGATTTTAAAAGAACGTTTTTTATTGTCCTTTGAAAATAAAAAATGTGAGGTTACCATGGTTAGTAAGTTGGATGCTGATCCAATTTAACAGTAAATTAATTAAAAATAAACGATTTAGTCTAATTGTAAATAAAATTTTTTTTTTGCAACGAAGTTTAATGCATCATTTTAGAAAAAGTATCGTAAGTCCAGTAATGGTTTAAATCTTTTTGACCAAAATTGGCAAATCTAGAGAAAACATATCTGCCTATTAGCCCTCAAAAATTAAAAAATAGGCGCAACAAATAAAAAGTTATTATTAGTTAAAAAGTGTGAAAGTTTAATTTGGCCCACATTGTACATTAATGAGAATACGGAGAACTTCTATAAATGAAGACCTTGACTTTAAAAGGGTCTATGTGCCAAAAATCCCAAAAATGGGATTTTGTTCTACATAAAAAGTCTTACGATATTAAGAGGGTTCTATATGCCATAGATAAAACCCCATTTCTAAAAAGTAGGAATATTTCTAGCGTATCTCATGTGCCATTATCAAGATTACTCAATGTTTTTTACTTATAACTTTTAAATACCTGAATTGCACATAAGCCATTTTGAATTTAAGGTCTTCAAATATATTCATTATCATTTTGGATATGTGTATAAATAACATATGTACAATACAAGTCAACAAAGAAATTTTATTAGGGAAAAGTTTCGAATATTTAGTGCGCCTCCAGAATAAATTTTAAATTTACCATAAATGTTGTGAGTTATTATTGATTGAATGGGCACTAAAAAGTTGCCTTTACAAGAATACGCGATTACGTGTTAGACTGGAGTGTCATTTTTAAGTGGCTACATTTGGGTGCCCAACTCATTAAAATGTTTTATCCAACAGTTACATATGTATTATAATTTGTCTATTGTTATTCAGATTTTAAAAGTATCCTTAAGTCAAGAGTAAGATAAAGTGTACTTTAGCTCACCAGGTACTAGTGACTTAAACAAACCCATGGTAACAAACAAAATATATAACAATCACAACTTGCTTTACAAAAAATTACAACATTTCGTTGCTGCTGTTGACAATTACAAGTGACAAATAATGAATGACATTTTTTAATTATTTTCGACTTATATTAAAAATCACTCTTACAAAACTGTTGGTTAAAAATTTTATAAAAGGCCTTTAGAAAAATGCCATAGCTATGGCCATTAATTAAAAAAATGCAAGTTTATGTCGCAGCTTAAAAACGGATAATTGCATTAAATGTTGAATTTTACCTTACTATTAAGAAGATAATTATCTACAGGTTTTTTATTTACATTTTTTTTTATTTTAAATATTGACTAAGCAACAGAGAAAAAGGAAATTTGTGGAAAAAACTGTTTTTTCAAAATATCTAGTAAGCTATCGATTTTTTTTTGACGAAACCAAAAGTGATTTAAACTAATTTTGAAAAACAACAATACTTTCTCCATTTACCCATCTCTTTAGCTGCAGCGGTTTCCGAGTTCCAGTACTAAACATAAAAAAACTGACCCTGTATAAACCTGCAAGGCGTCATTTAAAGTATCCTCTACAAGTAGATTTTATTATTGAGGCACAGTACAAAAATCAGAGCTTGTAATATTTTTGCTGAGAAACTCGTTATTTTTACCGTGTAAGGGGCCAGAAAACTAACCCATATTGCCCATAATTATAGTTTACTTAATAAAGAACATTATTCAATAATAGCAAAGACAATTGTAGTTTTACCATAGACACTCAGAACAATGCTAAATTTTTGCTCATCAGCTTGGATGCTCGCTTATTGGGATTTATGAAGCGGACATCTATTGAAAAATATAAATACACACGTTGTACGTATGTATATTCCTGCCGCTTTAAAACTACAATTTTAGTCTTTAATAATAGTAAAATGCCACTAAGGAAGAAATACAAAATAGAGAAATTAACCCATATGTTTTAATCCGATTCTTAACCGTCTCTGAAATAATCAGTTCTAAAGTTTTTTGTAACCATTTTTTATTTTAAAAGCAACACAAACAAATACTAAACAAAATTCCACTAATTTAAAATGTTTTCAAAAATACCCCCACCAACTTCAATACAAGCTGCAGCACGTTTGTTAATCGCTCGTGTTGCGCGTTGAATTGCTTGCGGATTGTTTTTAATGATATTTGCAGCATTAAAAATTCGATTGTGGAGTCCTTCTACGGTTTCTACTCGTGTTTCGTATACTAGTGATTTCATCCATCCCCAAAGGCAATAATCCAATGGGTTTAGGTCTGGTGATCTCGGTGGCCAAGCTTGAGGCCCTCCTCTGCCAATCCAACGATCAGAAAAACGATTATTTAAGTTACGCACCGATTGACGCAGGCTCCATCGTGCTGAAAGAACATTCGATGTCGAACAATCAGCGGAACATCATCCAACATGTGTGTTAAATGGTCTTCCAAAAATTGTAAATAGCCATCTCCAGTAAGACGCTCAGGCAATACAAAGGGCCAAATAACTGGTCGTTGAGCATTCCACACCACATTAATACTGAATCGGTGTTGAAAGTTTCGTTCAAACGTGGCATGAGGATTTTCATCTGACCACCGATGTTCATTGTGACAGTTATTGATTCCATCGCGGGTGAACTGAGCTTCATCGCTAAATAAAATGTATTTATGTAGGCCTCGATTTTGTTGGATCCATTCGCAAAATTGAACCCTTAAGCCATAATCACCTTCTTGAAGATGTTGAACCGGTTGTACATGGAAAGGCTTTAAACCGTTTTTCTAAGTGTCGCTTTCAAACGTCCAAATGTGATTCTAATCGAAGTTCTTTAATAATCCGCCTCGAACTAACACCTGGGTCTCTTCAGCCATATCCAGAATATTCTCTTCATCTTCCACATTTAGACCCGCCTCTCGTTCAGAATCAATCCTTACGCTTGGAAACATTCCTGTTTCCTGAGCATTTGCAAAAACCTTTTGAAAAACTTTTCGATTGGGAACTCTTCGATTTGGAAAACGACGTCGGTATTCATCAACAGCACGTAATGCGCTACCATTACAGAAACCATACACGAATATCATGTCAGCATACTCCCTATGAGTAAATGTATGAGGCATTACGTACGGAACCTTTTCTCTTTTCGAGTCGAAACGCTCAGAATCAATCAAACTGACAACCATGCTTGTCAAAACTATCAGTCAATTAAATTAGGTATTGACAAGCAATGAAATACCTAAAAACTGGTGTTAGAAATACAAAACCTTTTATTTACTTCAAATTCTTTTAAAAACTTTATCATTGATTATTTCAGAGACGGTTAAGAATCGGATTAAAACATATGGGTTAATTTCTCTTATTTTGACCTTCTGAACATATTGGTAAATAACTCGTTTAAGTTAGTAGTGCCCGACAATTTGAAAAATATAATTTTGAGAAAAAATCGCATTTAAAATTTACATGAATGTGACTTCTTACCAACTCTGTAATATAAAAAGTACCTACTAAGAAATTATGTTCTAAAATTTTAATAACATGTTCTTCAAAGGACTATTCTAACATATTAAAAAAAACGTTTAACAGGTATCTTCTCCCGTAAGGAGCTTATCAAACCAGTTATTTCACGAAATATATAAAAATCCTAACTTTACAAAATTAGCAGTGTGGTGTAAATTCACAAAAAAAAATAAGTAAAAGAAATTCGTGGTTGGGCTAATAACAAGGATTTTTAAACCGTTCTCCCTTACATCGAAAAAATATTGTACGGTTATATCGCAAGTGATGTGTCCCTCTGTTTTTGTGGCAAAATATAAATAAGAACATAACTTTAACCCTAGACAAAGAAAACAGATATAAATCAGTCATAGTACCAAAATATTTCTTCTTGCCCCTTATTTAGCAGTAAATACCGAGCAGAAAGGTCCTCTTAATAAATTTTCGGTTAACTTCTACTCCAAATTCCAGAGTACTCCAAAAACATAATTGTATTTTGCAGAAGATAAATTGCGCAATTACGAAATATTTGCCTATATTAATTAAATGTTTTTAAGCGTTACTAGCTAGCGTTAGTTGGAAAAGTTAAAGGGTAGTTCATCCCACGCGAGCGGCACGATTTAACCCCTAAATATTATTACGGGTGGGTTGCACGTGTCCGATGACAATTTAATGAATATAATGAAATAATAAATATTTAGTTGCACATTTGCTTTTTAAGGGAAATTGGATCAATTTAACTTTTATTTATATTATATATTATTAAAATTAAACAGGTGATTTTAAAAATGATTTTTTTTAACTTTAAGGGACGAGCTGTAGAAATTAAAAAAAAAGAGTTTATATAAACTGCATATTCTTTGTTTTTAAGATGCAGGCTGCAACTTTTTACAAATTTTACATATTTTGATATTACCTATTTAAGTAAAATTAATTAATTAAACTATAAACTCCTTTTAATAAAGTTCTTGTTGTTGTAAATACATAATTGCTAATAAGCAATTATAAAATCTAATTTGATAAAAAAAAAAAAAAAAATTCCTTACTTAAAATAATAGGTAGGTTCAGAAATTAATGTGCACATAATTGGTTTTTTTAAGCTTAAAAATATACAGAAACAATTTAAATACAAAAAGGCCGTATTTTTGTTTGTCTAATCTAAAGAAAATATAAAAAAGGGCCAAATGGAAAAATTCATGTATAATGTATACAGGATGTCTCCTAATTGCAATTATAAAATTTAGGGACGTATTCCTGTGCCAAGTTGATATAAAAAGTTTATATAAACATAGATCCACAAATTCTTCTCGTTCCCAAGATACAGGGTGTTAAACTTTTTAAAAAAACTAAAAATTTCTAAAACACTTTTTTAGTACAGTCTCTTAAAGGTCTGTACAAAATACCTACCAACTATTCTTTGGGCCAAAGTACAACGATCTAGTGCAATCTACCTTAGTCGAAAAAATGATCATTTGCGAGATACAGGGTTTTAAAGTACATTTTATTTTTTTACTTTGACACCCTGTATCAGCAATTCTGGACTAACCTACTTACTTGTAGCAATATTATCTAAGAATACCTTATATGTTCAAAAACAGTAATAGAATAGAACTAGAGCGCTATAATATACAGTTAGGGTATATATATATATATATATATATATATATATATATATATATATATATATATATATATATATATATATATATATATACATATACATTTTGAACAGAAGTAGAGGATTGCAGGTTGCTCCCTCTACATTCTTGTTGTAGAATGTAAACATAAACAGATTTTGATTCCCCAGCCAGAAAAACCGTTTAATACCAAATTTCGTAAATTAATTTCTAATACTTAATATTAAAAAAAATATATTTGAAAATAACTAAACCTAAATGGAAACTTTAACACCCTGTATCTCGTCAACAACCCAATTTTCGACTAAGGTAAATTGCGTTAGATCGTTGTATCTTAACTAAAGGAATTTGTAGTTGTATATTGTACAGACCTTTTAGAGACATCTTGTAGATTGAAAACTGTAACAAAAATAATTTTTGATTTAAAATACTGATAATATTGTCAATAAAATTAGTTACAGTACTTTTTTCTAAATAAGTTGGGTATGTTAAAATTAAAAGGCAATTTTAAAGCAAATTCGTGATTTCTAGTCTCAATCACCCCTTTTTAACAAAATATTTGAATGTTTTTACAAAAATTGTCTTGTACCTCAGTAGTTATAACGGCGACTAAATAAAAAAATCATTAAAGTTCATGTAAATCTACATCCGAGCCTAATTTGGCCTAGTTAACACGAAACAGGACACTGTACAGTCGTTCGGTCAGCCCAGAGGCATCCCCAACGACGGCAAAACGATAATTTATCCCCATTTAAGCCCTCGTGGTTGCGGGGATGCCGGGGATGCGGCGCCCGCCGCCATTGATTGGCACGGAATCGCGTCAAGCTACCCCAGAGGGACATAAATAATGCACCTCTGGGGAATCCGTTATAAATTCTGTAAATCCACGTCGAAGTCCGATGGTTGGTGAGTGTATTAGGCCAGTGGCGGATATTTTCAGAACTATTTGTGTACACATCCTATGCTTAATTGAGTGTATCAAAATCCTGTCATTGGGCCATATGAATAAAGGTCGGTCCACACATAACCGCACCGAGCCCGATTTCACGATGATAGAGAAAAGTGGGGCAAATTAATTTTGGAAAATTCAAAAGCACTTTTCATGCCCTCAAAAATATTGTTTTACGTATGTATATATCTTTGATTAAATAAAACAGATTTTCCTACTTATTCCTGTTTCCTTTTATCCAAACTTTAGGTGAAGTATACGTTAAAGTCTGGCCACACATAAACGCACCAATGTCCCACAAGATCCTCACCGTAGCGATCGTGTCTCATACGATGTTTCCCGAACAAAGCATTGAGTTTACAGGCATCACCTTTTATTTTAGTTCATTACGTATAAAAAGTAAAAGTTTGTGATTTAAGGTTAGTTGTTGAAAACAGACAGTACAAGTATAAGTGATTTAATAAGTATTGAAAAGTGAAAAATTAATTTTATTGTTACATCTTGTGTATAATATGTGAGCAAAACTTACGAATACATTGTAATTTTTTGTTTTATAAGTTTTTTTAATTAGTATTTCGAGAAATCAAATAAACTAATGTTTGTTTACCTTTTAAAATGCGGTGTGGGGTATGTAATCGGGCACGGTGCGGTAATATTAAGTCTAGGGCATTTGATTACAACGGTACATTTCAAAACCGAGCGACGGCCGGCCGTGCTAAGGTGCAGGACTCGGTGTGGTTATATGTGGCTAAATCTTAAAACTGTTAGACCTTATTTGTAAAGATTTAAATTATCAGTTGTAATTTGTAAATTGTAAACTCATTGGCATATTACTGTACGCTCAATTCTAAATCTATTTCTTGCAATTTGCAAGCAAGAAAAAGAAAGACTACAGTAAAAGCATAAGCACGTTTAATTTTATTGCATTCGAAGCGCTACAAACGGTCATGCAAAACTGTTACATTGGGGTGGTTACATGGTTAGTTTTGGTAAGTTAAATAGTTTGTTTTTTAATTTCTTAATAAAGCGAATTAAAAAAAAAGACTAAATTAACAATGACCACCCCAATGTAAAGTTTTTTTATGATCGTCCGTAGCGCTTTGAACCAATCAAATTACACATGCTTATGCTTTTACTGTATTTTGAAAAAGAGTGTGACAAAAAATAGATTTTTTTGTTTTAAGTCTAACCTTAAATTTATATTAAATATAAGAATATTCGCACAATCTGACAACGCCGTTAGTGTCTGTTACAAAACATCCAATGTCAACGAGTTTTAATAATTTGACGTAATAAAAATGTTGATAGATACTTACTAAAGTATGTACTTTTTAATAAAATGCATTGTTTTTTTAATTTATCTCTTCCTTAATGAGACCATCACCTTTTTATTTTATAGTTATGATACTAAATGTCATAAACGTGTTTGAGCTTTTTAAATGTTCTAAGATTTTTTTTAAGAAATTTATTAGAATTGAAAAAAAAACATTCTTTACCATTCTCTGTACACTATAAATTGAGAAAAGCTCCTGAACAAAAATGTATTTTATTGGTTTAAAAAGACAGTAACCTTAGTTACCACAATAAAAAGTGTATAATATAGTAAATATATTAGTATAGAAGTAATTATTTTATAAAATGCTTTTTCCGGATATTAAGTAACCAGTTTTGTTTTTAAATTTATAATAATCTTTTGTAATCGAACCACCCTTTTGGGTTTATACTAAGTGAATGAGCTAGCTGGTGCATTATTTCTTTACAAACATGTCCTAAATGACCTGGCTTCAAATTTAATCTCACATATCTCACAGTAATGACCCGACATGGACTGCTTCCTATGGCAATTCAATTTAGACATCTGTCGCCTTGATTCAAGCCACCAGCAAGTGTGACTAGTCACTTGTGTAAAATGTTGATTTATCGGCATCATAGGGGCCATAATGTGATATGTTAATCCAGTTAATCCATAGTAATTGACCAATAGATCGAAATTGAGAGGGATTAGTGTGAAACGTTACTTTTTATTAACAGTTGGCCGCTTTCAGTATTACCATATTATATTAATAATTTAAATATGGCATAACTTTGGATAGAATTTGTGATAGAGCTTTAGGATTTTAATTTACTATAGCTTCGATAATATTAGCAATATTGGGTAAAAATTTATTGTAGTAACAATGTAGCCACAATAAGAACATTATTTAAAATTAAAAATTGCTAAGGTTCTTAAAATTAAAATCTAATTAAAAAACAATAGCAGAAGATTCAAGACGTATTTATATATATGAAGCTACTCTTTTACATAACCTACCAGATAAAAGTATTAAGTTAGTTTATAAACTAGCTTTAAATTGTAATTTATGTAAAAAGTGTATAAGTTAATACTTTTTAATATTTTCTATTAAAACTTTCCGTAAATTCTCAAATTTTAAATTAGGTTACATATAAACTAAATGAATTAATGGTGGACTTTATGGTAACTAGATCTTTTGATTTAGTTAATGTTGCCTTTACTGTTACATGGCATACCTTCATATTAAAATTAATATTAGTAGGTACTAAAACAAATGACTAAGTCAAAGAGCGAAAAAGCATCTAACTGTTAAAAAATTTCTTTTTGATAGTAAACCAAAATGGATTAGTTACCTTTATGATAACGATAAAAAAGCAATATTTTTAAAGGTTGCAGAAAAAATTATTTTGTTTTAACGTATATAATAATATATGCAATAACGCATATTACGTATTTGTAAAAAACATACCTATTTCATAGAAATATTTTTTTATAGTTTTTGCCTTCTTTACTTCATATTTTGAACTACCAAAGTTGAGACTAAAAAAAATTAACCTGAGTAATGTAGTGTTAAGTAGTATATTTCCTAACTAGTGCAGAAAGTGCCAGTTTTCCGCACGCGACTGCAGTTGACCGAGCGAGGCGTAGTCAAGTTCGGTTAAATAGTCAAGTGCGAGAAAGGTAATTTCATCACGTGTAGGATCGCTATTTTTCTTCGAGTAAAGCGTAAGGGAAACATAAACAAAAATTAATGGTAAATGTACAATTTATGACATTTTGTAGGTTAATAGCGGAATGATTATTTTGTTGTGGAAATATTGGTATCCGCGGAATGTGTTTCTTTTAACTCTTAAGTTGGTTTGGCCTACGCATTTTTTTTTTCAGTTTATAAAAATTCTTTATTGCGACTTTCTAATATATGGTTCAATATTTTTGTACTTTTCCGCTCTAGTTTAGTAAAGCACTGCGTAAAAGTAATTTTTAGAACAGGTGCATAAAAGTTAACTATTTCGCACGCGAGTAAAGCAATAACTTAAACACATTTACAAAGTATCAAAATTATTTTTTGTATATTTTGAAGATCAATCCCAATTTACCGAAAAACATTAAATGCGGTAAAACGCCTATATTAATTGTAATTTATTACTTTAAAAAAAGTTTTCCCCAATATACTTATAAAGATAAGTGCATTTATTTTAACAAACCCATAAATAATTGTACATTGCTTGCAGCTTAAAGAAACTTTTTAAATTATTATTCAAGATAATGGTATTCTTTCATCATTCTAATTTATTACTAAATATTAAACAAACTTTATTCTGAACTGTATCTATTTTTATAAAACTTAGTGCAACCTATTTAAACTTTTAACGGCTTTAACCCAAAAATAAACTAAGCTGCTTGTGTTTTTACAACTGTGGTTTTTAGAATTGTTGTGACTTTTAGCTCCTATTATTTAGATAGGATAAAAGTGTTTTGACATATGGACATTTACCGTGAAATAAATCAGGGCCTTTCTCTTAAAACTGTTAAGAATATAAACTAAAATAAAACATGTTTAGCGTTACGTATGTTGTTTTCCGACAAAATACTTATAATCTTATAATACTAAAATGTTGTTAAAAATTAGATGTAGGAAAATTCAAGCAAGAACTTCAGCGCAAAAAACCGTTTTCCAATGTTTTCTTTAACCGGTTCAGCTTAATAAACTTAACACATAAGCAATGTGAGGAATAGAAACGTGAATACCCGCATGTAAGCAATAGGGGTGTGCGAATAATTCGAACTTACGAATTATTCGTATCGAATCGAATATTAATATTTGATTCGGAACTCGAATCGAGTAATTCGTAAATTCGAATTATTCAAAAATTTCCAAATAATTCAAAATATTTGAATGGTTCGCAAAATTTCAAATTATTCGATTTTTTTCGAATAATTCGTGCTTTTTTCGAATTATTACGAAGTACTGTTGCAAATTTTTGGGGATATTGAATTTAGGATTTGTTATGTTTGATATTTAAATATAAATTTGGCAAATAATATACATTTTATTTAAACCATAAAATTTAGTTAGGTAGATAAATAAAACAATTATTGATATAATTTTTTGGAGCCCAGAAAATAAATTTCTAATTGTTGAGCTAGAAAACAATTCTTGTTTTTTTTTAGATTAAGAAATTTATTCTTTTGTTTTAATTTAAAAAAATGTAAAATGAATTGGATAGATCAAAGATTCTATAATAGTAACACATACAAAATAACTATATTTTTTCTGTGATCGTATAATGGTATCTACAGACTGCCCACGGATGGGGTTAACAAGAGGACAATTGGCCAAAAATTTAATTTTTCGAAAAAACGTCATTTTCTATAAAATTTTTTGCTTGTAAGAAAAATTGGATTCACGAAGAGAAAAAGTTTATTTTGTATACAGGATTCGCAAAAACTTAAAAAAACATGATTTTTCTTCAAGAGTAACTACCTTTATTTTTCATTTTTAAGCAAAATGTCATTAGGAAAATTTATTTAGAATAATGTTTGTATTCGGAAGGCCTTCATCGAGAAGTTTAATTTCTTTTGCAAACATATGTGGGCTTAACACCAATATAAACTCCGCTCACCATCACCTTCAGTCATCTAAGCCCCACATACTGTTTTTAACGGAAACAAAAATAAGTTCTAAATCTTCAACCAGCCACCTTCTCTTTCCAGGCTACGAACTTATTTCGTCTTTTCGCCCACATGGTGGCGTATGTGCTTAGGTCCGCAACAATCTGGCTTGTGTTCAAGTTTCCAATATTGAATCGGGTAGGCCCGATATCCTTTGGCTTAAACTTTCCCTTAGGTCTTTAACTAAATTTATCTGCTGTTTGTACCGGTCCCCATCTAATAATTCCTATTGGCTGGGCTCTTCAAAAACTGACCCCCAAGGCAGAGTAGCCGAAATCTTCGCAGTCAGTAACTCTCTTGCCAACCTTATTATGGAACCCACCTACTTTCCTAGAGTCCCAATTCATAGTTCAAATCCCCTTGATCTCTTTCTTTCTACCAACCCCGAACTCTATCAAACATCTGTCACAGCTCCCCTAGGTCGCTCAGATCATGGCTTAGTTACTATATCTTACCCTGCAGATCCCGAGGTAAATGAATACATGCCACCACGCACCGTATGACACTACAACTCAGGTGACTGGGATGGCCTGAGGGACTTCTTCGCCACTTACCCCTGGAATTCCATCTGCTTTTCTTCTGGTGATCCTTCTGAAATTTGCAATCAACTGAAGGAATCAATTCAATTGGGCATTGAAACCTATATTCCACATACCATCAAGAACCCCAAACAATCCAATAACAAACCCTGGTTTTCCAAATCTTGTGATAAAGCTAGAATTTCAAAAGTTCATGCTCACAAAAGTTTCTACAGGATCCTAGTCCAGAAAACCGACATGCCAGCATTGAAGCAAGAAACTACTACAATCAAACAATTTCTGAAGCCAAAGACTCCTTCGACAATCGTATTAAAAACAAGTTCTTTCTTGCTCAAATCTTTTCTGGTCCTTTGCGAAAAACATAAGTAGCAATTTTTGTACCAGTTCTTTTCCGCCACTAGCTTTGGAAGATGAAATTGTTTCTACCGCTAAAGGAAAGGCAGAATTATTTGCTAAACAATTTGCTGCCAATTCAACCCTTGACCCTCCCGTAAATCATCCAATTCCAGCGGTTACCCCAGTTCCTCATAAAATGCCCGATATTATTTTTAAGGTAAAACACATTAAGCGTATCCTTTCTTCCCTTAACACCAAGAAATCGTCTGGGCTGGAGGGCATACCAGCAATCGTTTTAAAAAATGTGCTCCAGAACTTGCACCAATCTTAACTCGGCTCTTTCGAATTTCCCTCAACACAGGTATCTTTCCGGAAAACTGGAAAGCTGCACGTGTTCAACCTATTCCCAAGAAAGGATCTAAATCTCTTCCATCTAACTATGGACCAATTTCAATTCTCTCAGTTCTTTGTAAAGTAATGGAAAAACTAATTAATTCACAAATTCTTAGTAAGTACTTAGAAAAACACAAAATTTTGCATGACAGGAAGTATGGATTTCGCCACAAAGATCTACAGATCTTCTTTCCTTCGTATCACACTGCTGGAATAAGTCTCTTGAGTTTCTAGGTGAGTCCCAGATCGTTGCTCTTGATATATCCAAAGCTTTTGACCAGGTCTGGCATGCTCACTTCTTAATAAACTTCCCTCCTATGGTCTTTCAACTAAACTCTGTACTTGGCTCTCTAGTTATCTATCTGATCGTCGTATATAAGTTATTGTGGACGGCCATTCTTCAAGCTTTCACCAAGTAAATGCTGGAGTCCCTCAGGGCTCAGTTCTGGCACCAACATTGTTTCTTCTTCACATCAACGACCTTCTCTCGTCCACAACTAATTCCATTCATAGTTTCGCCCACGATAGTACCCTTCACTCCAGTTTTCAGGTTCCTAAACCCATTACTAAACCTGACTTGGAAAACAAACGAAGAGCGATGCAGATATCTCTTTCGCAGGATCTTAATTTAATATTGGATTGGGGCCCTAAAAATCTCGTCCATTTTAATGCATCCAAAACATAATCATGTTCCTTGTCGCGAAAAGAGTCATCAAATACTCATCCTCTACTTATGAGCGGCCAAGTTTTACAGAGCAAAGACACCTTTAATCTTGTGGGCGTCACATTTGAAAGTAACCTTAACTGGCATAAACACATTGTATCTATAGCCACGGCAGCTTCAAAAAAGCTTGGATTTCTCTTTCGAGCCAAAAAGTATTTTTCCCCTTCTAATTTATACACTTTATATGTGTCCCAAATCCGACCTCCCTTGGAATATTGTTCTCATATATGGGGCATGGCGTCCCCCACAACCCTAAGCATTCTTGATTCTATTCAAAGAAGAGCTATTCGTCTCATTAATGATCCTTCACTTACAGAAAGGCTTCCCTCTCTTGCACATCGTCGGGCTGTGGGGGATTTATCGCTTTTTATAGGTACTTCCATGGCTTCTGCTCTGAAGAATTGTCCAGTATAGTTCCTCCACTTACGGTTCCCAACAGAGAAACTCGTGGTTCCGCGCGTATGCATCCCTATACGGTCCAACTAGACAGGCCCCGAACTTCCCACTTTGTTCGTTCTTTTATCCCTAGAGTTTCTAGGTTGTGGAACCTGCTGCCCGCGGAGGTCTTTCCTTCCCCCCAAATCTTCAAGTATTTAAGTCCCGTGTCAACAAACTCCCTCTTACCTCGCTTAAGACACCCACGGTACGTTAGTGTGTGTGTGATTTGGAGAGAGCATGTGTTTGAAAAGAAAATTATAAGAGTTTTTTCGGTCATTCGAAATCATACAAGGTGTTTCTTTCAAAATGACGGATGAGAATAATTTTAGAGAAAATTACGGACATTTTCTTTATTAAATCATATACATTTCGCACTTTTTATTTTTAATGTAATAGATTAGAGAAAATTTAAAATGTATCACTCATTTTAAGTGTAAATACTCCTATTTTATTTAATTTTAATATTCTACACTAAAACTTCTTTGTAATGTATTATTTCTTTATAAAATGGCGACCATAAATAATATGATTATAAATTTTGTTATTAAAATGTCTTGATTAAAATGATATATGCCTTTATGTTAAAAATAAAAGCTATGTTGTAATATTTTATTAAAAAGGATTTTAGTGTAGAGTTTGAATATAAAAAAGGGATGTTTTCATTAAAAATGTTTTAAAAATTTTGAATTCTCTCCTATAAAATATATTGAAAACTCATATAAATGTAAGTAATTTATAAAAAAATCACTATCTCTAAAAGTAATATAGTTCCTTCTTCTATTTCAGCTTAGTTAGCAAAAAATCGCTGTATAGAGTATATCACAATAATTCGCTGATTTCTCGACCGCAATAAAATCTACTTGCTACTGTTAGTCGTAAATCTTTATAAACTTTGGGTACCCGCAGATAGGTCCGGACTTAAATGTCCTTTATTTATTATTGTGCTTGCTTTTTGCTCTAATATAAAGGTTAATGGCAAATTTAAGCTTCCTTAGACAAAGGACAAAGAATTACTAATATTATTTAATAACATAATTAAAATAAAGATAGGTAAAAACCGATTATCTTATATTTGTTGTGCTGTGTGAAAAAAGTTAACCTAAACTATTTGATATTAGTAGGTAATCAGCAAGGAAGATAAACTTTTTAATAAGGAGCGCTCAATTTTTCATACTTAGTGTAAAATATAGGTTATGTTTGTGACGTCACCTTTTGCCATAATATTGTTTATTTGACAAAATAAACCAATACTTGCATACCATAAAATAAAATCACTAAAAAACATTAAAAGAATTGTACGTTACCCTTAATAACGATTTAAACGTAATTTCCCCGTAAAAAAATATCCAAGGTCAGTGACCCCTGTTTACAGGTTTTAAGATCTTTCTTTAACTGCAGTACTAATAACTACTCAATTTAACTATAAACAGTAAAAACTAAACATATATAAAAGTCCAATGACTAAAAAGAAATAAAATAACACCAAAACTTTAGAAAAAACCTTTCATTACGCTGGCTGTCCATGAGAACGGTTTTTCCGCTCGCCGGATGATAATTCAGCGTTGTAATTGACGGAAAAAGCAATTTAAAATTTGCACTAACCAATCACAACGCTGAATTTATCATCCGCAAGGAGAAAACCTGCTCTCATGGATAGCCACTGCACGATTGTAAATAAAGAATTACGGGAAAGAATACGTCACAAAATTTAGCGAACATAGGCTTAAATGGGATCGAGCGCTTCTTATTAAAAAGTTTATTTTCTGTGGGTAAGTGGGACCCACACACTTTCATAAAGTGCGTGTCTACACAATAGATATTTGTAAGGCAACTTATTTATGGCTGATTTAGGACCAGAGAGTTGTTATTTAAATTTTGTTGCGGTCAAGAATTATCTTGAATACAATATCAAAGTTTACGAATATAAAATATATATTATCCTGTAAAAAACTTTGACTATATACTTGATTTTCTTTAAAAGTATTATCTGGCTGCAATTAAAAAAAAAAAAAAACATCGCATATGACATATCATTGTAAAGAGAATTTCATAGAAAATACAAATATATATATATATATATATATATATATATATATATATATATATATATATATATATATATATATATATATATATATATATATATATATATATATATATATAAAAGGCACTTGTATTTCCGGTTATGGCGGGAGTGATTTTGATATTAAAAATGTCAATTAAGGCTATAATAAATGGGGAAATTTTTATTAGTCTGTCTTAAAAATAAAAAAAAAATGTTGGGCAAACAACATCTTTTGTCACTCGTAATAAATTAAAACATTAAGAAATGAATGCAAAAAAACTATATTTCAAGAGTAAGATTGACAGATAAGAATTTTAACATATAATTATTTTTGTGTCCTTTTATCTTTTAAACAACCTGATTCCGGCAATTAAAACTAGAGGACACAGAAACTGATCTGTGAATGTGAATACTATACTTTGATGTGAAATTGAGCAATGGACATTTTAAGATGGCTAATAAATTAAATAACTTTATAAAACGGCTTGACTGAATGTAATGATTTTAAACAAAACTTGGCACTGATTAAATATCTATTCTTTGACGAAACCCAACAGCCAAGCACATTTGGTGTTAAATAGCCCATGGTTTTCACATTTATATCTTTTTATGACTGTATATTAGCCTATAGTCTGGTAATTATTTTCGCGAAACCATGCATCAAATAAAGTCATGAAATTAAATTTAATAAATATCTTTCCGGATGGCAGTGATTAAAATTATATTTTCTTACGTAATACTTGTAGTGCCTACCTATTTATGGATTGGGATCTTAAAATTATTTAATAAAACGTTTACCCATAAAGTACTTTAGGTAGCAACTTAAATTAAAAAATTTAATGAGGAGTATACTGGCACATCGTTTTAAAGCTCTTGATGAGTACTTTATAACAATTGCCAGAATATAAAGTCACTACATTTATCTACTACAAAATTAATAGATTATTAAACTTGTCAAGAGTCAAGCATAATTATTTAAAATACGATAAAAATAATTTTACTAAGGAGGAGCAAAAAGCTCTATTATTTATTTTTTCCTGATTATAGAAATATGGGGTAAGATCTTCTTCAATCACTGCAACATATGTGATAAATACAAATACATAAGTAAAAGTAAAGTTAGTTGCTTTTCAACAGCTTGAAGCTTCTTTCAAACTTCAAAGAGCAATAATTTTCGAGACGTACACCATTATTTACGGATTCCCAACAATACAATGCGTATTTTCATTATCTTGATCCTGTAAGTTACACCTGAAGTTTGCTGCAACTCCAAACTTTAGAAGTTGTATCCTCAAAATCCTGCGTGTTTGCCTCTGGGAAATCTAAATCCCTTCCTGTGTTTGATTTTTCAAAAGGGCACTGCTTCCAGTTGGGAATTTGTTTAAATGGAATGCTTTGTCGTTAAGGCGCTAACGTATTTTAAATTGAAATGGATTAGATAATTGGCTTGAAGCATCAATCACTAATATACAGTGTGTCCTAAAATAGGTATTACAACAGAACAAATAGACTAACAATTTTGAAGTTTTTAAACGTGTTTTTGGAAAACCTGGTCGCGGCCCTAAAACTGATAAATATAAAATTGTACTTCTATTAATAATATACAAGTTTTACCTAAAAATAATAAAAATGACCAAGATTAAAAGTAACTTTATTTTTAAAAATAGAACAAAATTGTATGAGTAAATGTTGTAGAGAGTTACATTTTATATCAAAATCAGAGAGATAAAAGTAAGTAAAATGTTTTTCTCAATTGTTTCGTATGCGTGTCTTCAAAATACTGACTGGGCCAACCTCCAAAAACAACGTATATTTACACTTATTTAATTTTTTTTAATTTTACTCTTGCCATTATTTAAGTTATAATGCTGTGTATGGAAGTGAAATTGTGCTTAACTTTCAAATTTTATCTTAAGCTAATCTTCGACCTTCTATACCGCGACATTTTCGAAATAAATCGGGCATTTTGGTATAATTCTTGTATTGGAAGTTGACTGTATTTGGATTTTGGACCTTGCAACTGAATTTCCACGGTAAAGAACGAAAGGCTGTATGTTCTGACTGACTCTCTTCTTTTTAATCATTCACTAACAAAGCACATTTGAGATTTGCTATGTCATAATAGTTGGTAATCGCCTAAATAGGTATTGTACCATTTGGAAGGAAAATGTTTATTTAGATTACAGAAATTTAGATTAAAAAATTATTGCAAAAGCTATATATTTGGGGCCTACTGAAAAATTGCTAACAATGCGTTTCATTTCAGGACATCACATGCTTCAATATAATTTTTTTACCTTTAAATGCAAATTCTTGTGCAGCTCTGCGTTGGCCATGTACGGCGTGTCTGGGTTATTTTCTGGGCCGTTGTCAAGTAATGGGCAATACATGACATTATAATACCGGGATGTAATTTTAATGTTCAGCTCTAATAACCAAAAATAATATTTTATGCAATCTAAAACAATGAAATATTTTGGTGGAAAAATAGTATGTGCTCGTGAAAATTCAGACCATTGGTCTTCCGACAACGTCTTGATGCATAATACCATCGTCAGGAAATATATCACTTTCACCACATGTTCGCACCATTGAAACAAAGAAGAACTGCAGGTATTGTTCGCCCCCTTCGATTTTTGGACCGTTTGTCTATTTTTAGAAACGAAACAATAATTTGCCAAGGTTTGCGCGCGATATATCAATATTACGAGTATAATTTATTTGCACACCCTTTCGAAAGACAAATTGAGTCGTATGGCGAGGGGGCGGGCAAATAAAAACCACTATTGTATTTATCAACGTTTCGTGGCTGGATTGCCACTTTATCAAGAGCCAGCCTCTCACTACTTCTGTGAAACTTATTGTCTAAAAATATATAAGAAAGTTCCATACCATCAAAAAAGACACCCTGTGCAACTAAAATTTTGTCAATAATATGAACTGTTTTTAAAATGACCTTCCTATGTGTGACAAAGAACGTGCTACTCAAGTGTGTTTTTATGTTGCAGCTTTCCTGAGCTGTCACCTTGACATTTAGAGCTGTCATTGATATGTTAAAAATTAAAGACCACGATCATAAATCATTATCGTTCCAAATTTCATTAAACTATACCGAACAACCCAGAAGTTAGAAGGGGTGCGACGGACTCTAGGACCAGACTGTATAGCTATTTAACAGAGCTGAATATTTTTATTTCATTGCCTTCGATAAAATAAAAACAAAATAAAATATTTTATCACATCCTTAAGTTAGACGAAAGAAGTAACATTAGTTTCGGATATTTAATCTATCTAAAAATACTAAAAGCAAAGGGATTTCTCAGTGTTGCCTTCTACCATAGCGGCGTCTACAAGCATCTACAGCGATACGGGACGTTACCAGAGTTATTGAAATATCACACAGGATATATCAGAATGCTGCATCCGGCCGTCAAAGTGGAGGCAGGTTTTTGATGTCAAAAAGCTCCGCAAAACACAAAGTTTCTTCTGCAATTTTCAAGTTAATACATTTTCCATGATGCTTGTGTTCCATTTTAGGATCTTTTTCTTTGACAATATTGCGTTTTTAAATTGTGTCAAATAAAAACTACGTTTTAACAAGATTTGTAAATTTATAATCTTATAATATACCTACATAATGTTTTTAAATACAAATGCAAAATAGTTAAAGAACTGATGCCTTGTTCAAATAACCGAGGTAGTTTGTTGTATAAACGTTGTTCAAAAATCAGTCATTAGAAGTTATCGCCGGGTATAAAGATGGAAACAGGAATATGTTTTTTTTATATAAAAAATAATATGTTGATAAGTTATATAAATAATTAAACAATATTACAAACGTCCTTATAGGTGACACCAGACAACTGGATGCATAAAATAAAATGTTTTGTCCTTCCAGACCCTCCATACTATTATTTTTTTATGTCGTTTGTAAGTTTTTCTTATAATTTAGTCCGAAAGAATACCAGAAGTAGTTTGTTTCAACGCATTAATATTTAAACAAACTTGATTATTAATCATTTTACTTTACGAGGCTCAATATTTTATATATAATGCCTTAAAGGGCATAAGACTAAATTTATTGACGACGTAAACCTATTTTGGTTTAAAAGTGTATATTTAATTATTTTATGCCAATTGTGGAAAAAAAACTAGTTTTATATAAGGACCACACATCCAATTTTATAGGTTTTTTTAATATGTTTTTCAACCCTTATTTTTTTTCAGGTGAGTGTGTCCTTTGGCTTAGTAATCACCGCCTTTCGACACATGACCCCGCATCGCAATGAGGCTATTCGCAGAGTTGGTATCTATGCAAGTACTGCTATGTAAACTCTACAGGGTGATTCTTAACCTATACGCATTAACTTGGGTAATTATTGCTAAGAACCAAACAGTGACTTAACATATGAAAAAAAAGTTGGTAAAATATTTTTAATTAGTGAGGATAATCAATGATTTTAAATTTAATAAAGAACGTGAATTATAAGAGAAATAATAAATAGTAAAATATTCTTTGTTATAGAAATAATTTGGTTCAGTTTTGCACTGGTTTGTAAAACTATTTGTCCTAAACTTTACTCTTTTATTTGTAAAAAAGGTTACGATGTTTATGACTGCATTAGTAATAAGACAGTCTTCTTTCAGTTTTGATTTTCATTTCTTACGTGATTAGAGTTACAATTAGGGCTGATAGTAATTATTGGCGATTTTAACTACCGATGAGGCGCTGCTAAACGTAAACAAAGTCGAAAAAAGCAGGTAATAGGCAGATAGCTAGCTTTAATCCTGTTACAGATTTCGAGTATTAAAACGGTTTAAAATACTGTTCAAGTTTCAATACAGCTGTGAATTTGTATAGATTTATACGTATTAAGTGTGTTAAACTCGATTTGTGTGTTTGAGTAGTGCCCTTGATGGTTTAACAGACTTTTTGTTAGTGGTGATTAGTATAAAAAGCGCCATGTAAAACTTTTTCGGAATGAGTGAAGAACTGTTTTTGACGCTAAGCTCAGTATTTTCATACCTCAATCGCACTCCCGATAGTAGGTGCACAGTGGAAGAAAAAGAAATCTTGAATTCCAATCATATTATTTTGATTATACACACATCTTTTTATTTTAGATGTTAATGGTTCTTCTGATGCCATAATAAACGTTTTAATATAGGCGAAAGGAAAGACTTTTTGATAAAAATGATAGCAAAACACACAGCTATTCACGCACAAGGCTCAAAAACGCGTGTTTAACATAACGAAGTAAATACACTACTCAAAACAATTATCGCATATGCTCGATTAACTTTAAATCGCCCCGTATGATGTGCTGTTGAAAGGGAGTAATCAAATTTGTGATTATAAAATATCAGAAATGGGTAAGGGTATAAATTATTAACAAATGAGATTTCTCCCTTTTAACAGCATATTATACAGGGCGATCAAAAATTATTCATTTTTTCAATTTATTTTATCACCCCGTAGGATTTATTGCTTACAGTAAAAACAACGTGTTAATATAAAGTTACAGCTTCACGTTTTCTTAACATTTTATTTTTTTAATTGTCTTAATAACTTAATTATTAAAAGAGATTTGGCCATTTAAATCAAAGCATTTTTGTATTAAAGCTTATGAAAGAAATCGAGCATATGCGATAATCCCTTTTTAAAACAAAATAAAAAACACATTTAACACATTATAATAACCAACCATATACAGTGTGGGACAGTTACATGTGTTAAATGTGTTTTTATTTTGTTTTAAAAGGATTATCGCATATGCTCGATTTCTTTCATAAGCTTTAATACAAAAATGCTTTGATTTAAATGGCCAAATCTCTTTTAATAATTAAGTTATTAAGACAATTAAAAAAATAAAATGTTAAGAAAACGTGAAGCTGTAACTTTATATTAACCGTTGTTTTTACTGTAAGCAATAAATCCTACGGGGTGATAAAAAAAAATTGAAAAAATGAATAATTTTTGATCGCCCTGTATAATGTGCTGTTAAAAGGGAGAAATCTCATTTGTTAATAATTTATACCCTTACCCATTTCTGATATTTTATAATCACAAATTTGACTACTCCTTTCAACAGCACATCATACGGGGCGATTTAAAGTTAATCGAGCATATGCGATAATTGTTTTGAGTACCTGTTTTCTTTGGTTGCGACGTTGACCACCAGAGGTCTCATTGATCTTTGAACTCGCCAATACTGTGTTATTGCTAAAACAAAGAATAGGTGAGTACTTTACTTTTTGTAATTAGTCATTATTTGTCCCTAGAATTAAACCTCTTTTGTTTAATTTTAAATAATTAGTTATCTTACGTAAGTAAAAATATTTTACTTTTTTTTTAATTTTAAAAGGTTTATGCATATAGGTTAAAAATTGGTCTGTATGTACTGCACCTATATTCTTAATGCTTATTGCTTATTAAAGTACCCCACTCTTTATTTCTCTTTAGTAATACGGGTTGGTTTACGTTACTAGTGAGCTAAAGTACACTTTACTTTTTTACTACTACAACTAAAATTAGGCATAACATAATGACATTTTATAATCAAGTTTTGCCTTCTGTTGTTGCAGTTATTATTTTATTTTTTAAAGAATTTTTATGATTTATGGGATGAATGTAATAAAAATAAGAAAATAGTTAGTCTACAAATAGTGTTAAGCATTTAAGTGGTTGTCATCATGGATTTTGATAAAAATTCAGCAATGAAGCAAAACGCGCGAGTTAGTTTTGGTTTATCCGCAGTTCAAGTCTAAATAACGAAGAACTTACGCTTTATGGCTATGTATAAAGTTTCTCGAAACACTGACTATTATCCTGCTTTGGGTTATTTAGGTTGTCAGACAATGATGCCTAATATTTTCCGTGAAATTTGATAACTAATCAGGTAATTTATGTAAATATTCTTCGCTATATTGAATCTAGATACCCATTTTTATCAGCTGTTTAACCGAATTGCAACACTGTGCTCCTTAATTTGAATTCCCAATACTCTTAAAATATGATCAATAATGACGCATATTATACAGTGTGTCACAGGATAAGTGTTGAGGACAAATGGGCCAAAAATTTTGGGATTTTTAAACTTTCTTCTGGGAAAACTTGTTGCACGGTCCAAAACTAATAAATACAAAATTTTACTCCGATTAGTAATATACAGAGTAAGTTAGAACGTATAGGTAATAGAAAAAATGACTAAGAGTAAAGTACCTTTATTTTAAAAAATAGGACATAATTATATTAGTTAATGTTGTAGGGAATAAAATTTTATGTCAAAATGTAAAGTTAAATAATTAAATTTAAAAAAAAGTTAAATAATTAAAGTAAAAAATGGACCATGTGATCAGTTTTTCAAAAATTTCGTTTTAAGTGTTGGATAAAATTATATTACTTTAATCAAAGGGTATATTTTTATAAAATGTATTGATATGTTACAATACATAATTTAAACTGGGATATTTACATATTATTGACTCTTAATCTTAGAAATACCCTTATTCTCTTAATAATGTTTGTTTTATACTCTATCCAAAGTAACTTCGGAACAGGATACATAAATAACTTTCCCAAACATGATTTAAAAGCTAAATCAACTCCCGGACGCCGATTAAACTATAAAGCATTTTATACTAACGGGATACAATATTGTGGTGTTTGGTGTTTTATTTCAAAAACGACTATTTGAAGATATACAAATGCGGAAATAATATGGAAATGTATATTTGAATTGACATTTCAAAACGGCGCGTTGCTGTTCACCGACACACATTTGCAGTAGTCATGGCCGACACGTTTGTCTGTCGTTTTTATTAATGGCACAAGTGCGGTATATTTGCAATTAGGGACTCCATAAATAATCCAAGTGGCTTAATTTGAAAAGCGTAGCTGCACAGTTACCTTTTTGTCACTTTATTAATAAGGGGACGAAATATGTAAAAATATTTATTTCTTTCTTTATTTTAGGCCTTTTATTTTATTTAAAAAAAAGTTTATATAAAAATAGATTATATTCTCCCTAAAGACTAGTCCAGTTGTGAATGGTACAAATAAAATGTTACCACCGAAATTCTGAATACATTACCCATTTTTATAAAAATTCTCAAACAACCTTATCTATACAGGGTGATCATTTTTAAGTCGGCCGGACTGCTAACTTCTTTATTATTGGAGATACATAGTTGGTTAATTAGCAAAGTAGTAACATTTTTCTGCTGATTAACGTACTGCCAACAAAAACCATTTAACATCGGGTTTAAAATATATTGAAAAAAATATTTTTTTTTTAATGAAACATCCTGTATATTATATCACTATTTAAGAGATCTATCAAAGAGCTTTAAAAAAGTCTCTATATAATTTATCAAATTTTTAATAGTTTCGGAAATATGGCCATCTTCGGAAATTTAATAGTAAACTGACATTTTTTAAATCACCATTAAATAGGTTATTTAAAGAGCTTTTAGAAAATACCACATTTGATATGTCTATCTCTTATAGTTTTAAAAATATCGCCATTGAATTTTAAAAAATAGTAGATTAATTATATATTTTATCTTCCACACTAAACTTAGTGCTTATACCTTTAAGCTGTAGAGATAATGAAGATTTTCCATAATTTTTAGATTTGGTTGGCCATATTTTCAAAACTATAAGATCTTTAAAATATTTTTCTATATATGGTAATGCAATATACAGGGTGTTGATTTAAAAAATGCCAGTTTACTGATAAATTCCGAGGATGGCCATATTTCCGAAACTATTAAAAATTTGGTAAATTACATAAGGACTTTTTCTAAACCTCTTTGATAGATTTTTGAATGGTAATATAATATACAAGGTGTTCCTTTTAAAAAAGTACATTTTTGCAATTAATTAAAAACCCAATGTTCAATTGTTTTTTTGTTTGCAGCACGTTAATCAGCAGAAAAAATGCCACTATGCTAATCAAACCGACTTCGTATCCTCAATAATAAAGAAGTTAGCAATAGTGCCGGGTTAAAAATGATCACCTGTATTTTTAAAAGAAAGTTTATGTATTGCGGTAGTATGTTTTATATTTTTTGGTGTAAAATAAATGTCTTACAACAAAAATCACAAAGACTATAGATGCCAACTTTATGAATTTTTATGTTTATTGCCTGAGCAGCTAATAAAATTATTTCAATACGTTTTTGATCAAAGCGTATGTTTGTTGTATTGTATATCTAGCACAAACCCTAAAACACCATTACCTTATAAACTGGGAAAAAAATAATTCTTACGATTAACTTGGGGCAAACCTATGGCTTTTAACAAAGACTAAAAAACAATTCTCAATGTTACAAATTATACATACATATATTATAAATGATTAAAACACTTAGTATAAAAAAAATATATATGGCATCCCAGCTGTCATAATTATTAGAAAATACCCAAACCATCTAAACAATTATCGGGGGTAATTACACAAGTGCATCAAAATTATCGATAATTTTGCTTGAAATCATATTGTCTAAAAACTAATAGAGTTTATTTTCATATTTTGGCGAAAGTGCCCGACTCCAAAAGTGCACTATTTCAAATAAAAAAATACATTTTTATTTGTTATCTTAAAATCAAAAAATATTTTATTAAAATTTCAGCTACCTACCAAGTTTTGAAACGTTCTGTATTTGGATAGGAGAAAATTTTTTACTTTGAAATCCCAAGCTATGTGTCCAGGTAGACATAAGTTAATAATTTTGTATTTAAATATAAACAATAACACAAATAAATAGTTGTGGTATTTTTCTTTAGGAACTGGCTAAATGACCACCGGCGGTTTTGCTCAATTATATGAAGCGAACCGCCGTTCAGTGGTTTTTTTATATTTACGTTTATGAAAACTGCCAAAAATGTATATAAATTTGTTATTACTGGCGGTTTTACTAATTTAATCGGTAGATCGAAAGATTCCTTATTTAAACCTGAGACTAACAAATTATTTATGATTTCGCGGCAAACCGGTCAAAATCATTAAAAAATCCACCAAATTTGTGGTTGTGTCATTTTAAATGCTTCTAAACAGAAAACAGCCGGCTATACCTAGAAGCTTGTGAAACATCCACCATCGATTCCCTAACATCGATGATTTGATATCACCGATGAAAATCGCGCATCCCTAAGCTGTAATTCTAAAATCAATATTTGCGATCCAAACTTGTATTGCTGATAACCCTCTAAGTCTGTGACTTGTAAAAGTTTATTATTTATAAATTACATATCGTTTTATAAAATCGTGCTTTAAGTAGGTCTCTGGAACGTGATTCTAAAATCTCTATTTTATTTTGTAAATACTTCACATTTTTATGAGGGCAGCACCGCCTAAAGTCGCCTAAATTAAGCAGTGATGCCAAAACCATTAAATTTTTAGCATTTAACACATTTTACTAAATAATTAAAAGACAAAATACTCAGGCAATTGCACATTTTATAATAATTAAAAGTGTGTAATTTAAAAATGTAAATAATTTTAAAAGTCGCAAAAGCCAATCACGTACCTATATAATTTTAAAAAATAAGTTTAGAATATTTCGTTGTCCTTACAGACTTTGAGGTTTAAAATATGGCGGCAGCAAGGGATTTACGGCGAAACATTGTTATACAAATTTGCCTGGTGAATAATCTTGTTGTAAATAGATTTTTGCTGGGATACAATTTTTAAAAGAAGTCTGTTCCATATTCTGATCCACATCATTATTTAAAATTACAAAATGTATTCAAAATAAATAATAAATAGTTTTTTATACTCATTTTAGTAGTTTTTTCAACGGAGCTATTTTAATTAAATTCTATTATTTATAAAGTATCCCTTATAGGATAATATGTGGAATATTTTTATTGCGTATTAAATTAAGTTAATAAATAAAAACAAATCCTAAATTAAATCCTTAATTAAAATATTAAGCACAATATGAAAATAATTTTATGGACTTTGAATCTGCAAGGGCAACAAACAGAAACAGTTTTTAAAACATTTTAAATAAATCCACGGGGTCAAGAGTGTTCAAAAATCAAAACAAACAATTTTAAGTTTATATAGTAAATTAAATTGACCAAAAAAAAGATAAATTAAAAAAAATAATAATAATAAGAAGTTGTAAATGAGGTAAACCTACATGTGGTTTGAAAACTCCTTTATTTCTTTACAATGTTACCAACAATGCTGCATTTAAATGTAGTTGTTTGGTAAATTAAATTTACCTTCCCTTTTCCCTTTAATCATGTACTTAACCGCGTAACCTAATCTAATTAAAATAAACAACATACTCAGTTGATTGTTTCATAGACTCATGCTCTAGCATGGCATCTGAATTTGCATAAAATTCAGTCGCTAAGCCACCTAATTCGTAATATAAAGCTCTATACCTTAAAGCTTGCTATTCACAACTAAATATATTCATGAATCTAACGTTAAATGCCCAGAATGAACAGAGACGCTGCCTTCTAATTAAAGGATAAATTTGCGGGATGACAAAAGTAATTTTACGCCTGATAGGTTGCCCTATTAATACTAACGTAAAGACATTACAAAGGTAGGTCCAGAAAAGGGATTCTACTAGGAATACATTGTTAAATTAAGGGTTTTGGAATATTGCATGACCGGGCATAGAAAATAAGTTAATTGATTTACAACTATGGCCAATAAATAATGTACAGGGTATTTTATTTAACGCATATTTTCTAACTTTCCCTGTATTAAAAAAAAAACAAAATAGCCAATTGTTCTATTTTAGCTCGGAGAATTTGAAAATCTTAATTAAAAACAATTGCATAAAAACCGAAGGCTTACGCCATAAAAATTGCTTTTTAATAATTTAAACACCCTTCTTCTTGTTACGCTTTTGGATTCTATGTTCAATTCTAAGTGTTTTTTAATAAGGGTACTATATCAACTGTTTGACTTTTATTGTTTAATTATTAGTATATCAATATAAAACGTTGGTAACGCAGTTGGTACCTGATACTTAAAAGTCATTGAAGTGTTTACCTATTTGTAGATTTTCATTTAATTTTTCATAAGATGTAATTTAGATATACTATCAGTAGTATTTCATCTAAAGAATATTTCATCATGAAAATATAATATAAAATCCATTATAACAAAAAAATAGTGTTAGGTAATCACCTGCATTACCTTTATTAAATATTAATATATTTAATTAAATAATACACTGTGTTTCAGAACCATGAATTAAAACTTTAAAATGTAATTTCCTATGTTATTTTATAAAAAATAGGTTCCTGTATACATATGTCCGGAGTTGCTTTCTTACTGAGATACAGGGCGTTTAATTGAAAAAAATCAGTTTTTTCTGAATATTTTTAATATGCTTAGGCCGATTTTGATAAAATTTGGTACATTTATTTAAAGTAATAAAGCGCTTATTTTACCTTACCATATTGTTATTATTGGGTCCAGTGGCGTCTCAGTGGGCACCGCAACTTATATTATTGAGCAAAAAAGGACGCCACCGACTTTTTTGACGTTTTTGTATATTTTTGTAATTAGGCAATTAATAATGCCACTCTTGGTTTTATGTAGTTTCTTTGTATCTCACTTTTTTTCGAGAAAAAAATTAAAGCCACTTTTAAGTTATTCTAAAAAGTAGCCCTAAACAGCATAAAATAAAATCTAAAATTAAAAAATAAAGTATTTCGATCTTAGTAAATAGGGATAATGACAATGTTCGATAAAACACACGACTGCTATTTTATTTAAAGGTAAATAATAGTTTTATTTTAATTATTCTTTTATATCATGTTGTCTATGTTTACTTTAAACAAAAAATTAAAGTAGCTTAAATATTATTTCTCGAAAACGAAGGTACAAAAAAACTACAAAGTTGTATTATTAATTGCTAATTATAAAAATATAAAAACCTTAAAAAAGTCAGTGGCTTACTTGTTTCTTCAATATTAAAAGTTGCGTTGCCACTGAGACGCCACTGGACCCAATAATAACAATGTGGTTAGGACTAAATAAGCGCCTTATTTCTTTTAATAAATATACAAAATTTTATCCAAATCATCCTAAGCATATTAAAAATATTTAAAAAATGTATTTTTTTCTTAAATTTTAACGCCCTGTATTTCAGTAAGGAAGCAACTCCGGACATATGTTTATAAAAACTTTTTTATAAAATATCATAAGGAATCACACCTTAAAGTTTGATCCCAACTGTCTGTATAAGCGGAAAATGTGACTTTGTAAGCTTGAATAACTTAAAAACAGTTGAAGACAGACTTATAGTACCCGTATTAATAAAACACGTTGATTTGTCCATAGAATCCAAAAATGGAATATTAAGTTGTTGTTGGTGTTCTTTTAAAAACGCAAAGAATTGTGGTGTAAGTATTTTGTTTTTCATGCAATTGTTTTCTACTTATGAAATTCTTCGAGCTAAAATACAAAGATATGAGATTTAAGTAATTTTTTTTTCTTGTACAGGAGCCCAATAAACTGTTAAAATATATCAGAAAGTGGGCACGAGATATTTTAAGTTTCAGTGAAAACATTTTAATTTTGCATACCAATAATGTTATTTATACTAACGCATAGGAAAATTTGACCCTAAGAGGCAATTCTTACAACTTATTACAATTTTTACCTGAATTTCAAAATTAGGCTTAATAAAAATTACACAATATAAGTTTATTATACCGGGTGACACATGATGTTGTTACCCCCAATTTTTTAAGTAGTTTTTAACTAAGACTAATAAAAATTTTACAATATAATTATAGCATAAATTAACATTTTTTGTCATTATCATGAACTCAAAATCACTTTCGGTTTAACCAGAAGTACCACAAACTTTCTTATTTTAAATACAAGTAAGTACCTACTTTTTTCTATATTTGTATTCTGTATAAAATTCCCTTTTAATGGTAAACTATACTGGGTGTTTCGTTTTAAATAGCGGCCAGAAAAGATTTTCAAAAGAAATCAAGTGACGGCACTATTTCTGTTTTGAATATATTTTTTGCTAAGTATGCTGTGAAAAAATGACCTATTTTACTTTTACAGGTAAAGACATATTCCATTTTTTTTAAATAGATTACTAAGATTTTGTAATTTTAGTTTTTAATAAAGTTAATGAGAGAAAATTTAAATTTTAACAAACATTTTAAATGGAAACACCCCCATTTTATTTTATTTTTAAATTAAACAATAAAATCTCTTTTTATGACGTATCAAAATATATTGTTTATTTTTAAGATGGCGACCATAGATCATTTATTGAAGAATTCCGTTATGCGGATGTCGTCAACAAATGACCTATTGCCGCCATCTTGAAACTAAACAATATGTTGTGATACGTGTTTTCATATAAAATGTTTGTAAAACTTTGAATTTTAATGAGAGTACATACTGAAATGATACAAAACTGAAATTACGAGATCTAAGTAATTTATTAAATAAAATATATCACTATCTGTAGAAGTATAATAGGCCATTCTTTTTTACAGCCTACTTAGCAAAAAATATATTTGAAACAGAAATTATGGCGGCACTTGGTATCCTTTAAAAATCTTCTCTGGCTACCATTTGAAAAGAAACACCCTGTATAATATTATATTATTGAAAAGGGAATTTCATACAGAATACAAATATAGAAAATAAAGGTAACGTACTTGTATTTAAAATAAGAAGTTTCTGGTACTTCCGTTTAAACCGGAAGTGATTTTGAGGTTATGATAATGACAAAAAATGTTAAATTGTACTATAGTAATACTGTAAAATTTTTATTATTCTCTCCTAAAAACTACTAAAAAATTGGAGGGGAGGGTAACAACATCCTGTGTCACCCGGTAAAGCAAGGGAGCAAACTGTACTTTACAAATTTTTCATCCTGAGACAAAAAGGATAGGTTAGTATGGAGGTTTTTAAATTATTTTCCGCACTTTTGTTTTACTTTTTACAACAAAATCTACAAAAATAAAGATCAAGGAAATGTAGGCAGTTTCAACTATATTTCAAAACTGTTCAAATTATTTGGTTGCCAAGATATTTTTATTTCTTATGTCACTTTTTACTTAAGTCTCTGAAACTAATTTGAATACTAAAGTACCAATTTTAGTTCTGGAAGTGCGAAACATATTATTAAAAATATTTCACAACCCGTCACATATGTGGGTTAGGTCGATTACTGAAACCAAGTATATAAATAAGTAACAATACTAAAGTACTAAAAAAACACGTTGTAATTTTTTTGTGAAATTTTAAACATTGGATTCGTATTTAATTCTAAAATCCCGTTTTATTTTCCGATGCTTAAAAATTAGAGGCAGATCTTTTTAGGTATATTTTCACATTTTTGTAATTTCTTTGGGTCCCTGTAGAAGACACACCATATGTCTAAAGGTGAATTTTGTTTTTCTTAGAAGCCTAAGCATTTGCCATTCACGACTTTTCGAACAATAAATTTGTGGGGCATTTGTGCTATTGTAAAGTTTGTCCGTAGTATACAATTGGCTTATTTTGGGTTTTAAATTTAATATACCGAATGAAACAAAAAAACGCTCCTTACCTTTAAGAGGCGATACCTTAAAATATTTTAAAAATAAAATATATATATATATATATATATATATATATATATATACAAGCAGGAATGCGCAAATTCTCCGTACTCATAATACAGGGGTAAAACTTTAAATAAAAAAACATTCTTTTTATAAATTTTGTAAACATCTTTTACCCAATTTCTTTTTAATTTAACAATGGTATTTCTATAAGTGGGATAAAGTAGCCCCAAAGTAATTAAATTTATAGTGTCCCAAGTTTTAAAGTTATATATTTTTATAAATACAAAAATATTTGACTGATTTTGTGCAATTTCTTTGGATAAACAATTAAAAATTTATTATATTGTTTTTCTGTTTTTTTTAACATAACCAGAAATCATTGATCAGGTGTCGATCGGGATGCCACTGGACTTAAGACATTTATTAATAAAAAGTTGGATTAAAATAACAACTAAATATTATAAATACCATTGCAAAATTACCTACGACAAATTTGGGTAAAGAATACTAAATAATTTTTTTATAAAGAAAAAAGTTAAACTTTTTCTCTTAAAATTTTTGCACTAACCTTTGTTTAAGTTGGGCAGTATAGTTTTTTTAAAGCATGTTTATTTCGTATTATATTATGTACGACTAGATTATAAACAGTTGTTTATTGGACAGTTTACCTAACGTAAAGAGGTTCATTTTTTACTAATAAAATAAAGTAGGTTTTTATTTTACACGTTTTTATAATGTCTTAAACTACAATAAAAATATTTTAAACATCTTTTTATTTACATCTGTACACATTACTTAACTTACATTAATTTTTTATACCTGGTATTATACAAAATTGTAAACAGCAGAATAATTAAAAATTTTTGATAAAGTCACACCTACACAGAATAGTTGATAAACGCCCGAAGTTCATAGAATTTAAAGGTGTATTTTTATCAACCCTTTTAATTAAATTAAGATTTAAAGTTTAATATTCACTTTACCTTTGATGTTATAATATCGCAAAATTTAATAATTTTATGCTAAAATTAGAATTCTCATTTTATTAGTTTGATGGTAAAATTACAAAATAATAAATATTATTTGGTCTTTTAGTTGATACATTTTTCATATTAGTCTCCGCAAAACCAGGGAAAATATTTTAATTATAAATTTTAATAATGTAATTAGTAAAATACGCGTTTGCTTTAACCAAATATTCGAATACAAACCAAAGGGTTAATGCATATTGTACATGTTATAAATAAAACCAAAAAACAACCACCTTAAATTTTAATTTTGCCCTTATTCTTAATTAAAATTTATTGTTACAAAAAAAAACAAAATTTAGGTCACTGATTACAGGAGATTTGTTGTTATCGTTTAAAGTATACTTTAAACAGAGTGTTTTATACGTTACCAAAAGTATTTTAACGGCGGTTTATGGTGGTTAAAATAGGACTTTTTCTCCCTATAAAAATGTGTTGTAAATGCATTTCCTTTAAGGTACAAGATAACAGAAAGTGTTTATTTAAAGCTGTATCCACATTTTCGCATTTCCTGCCATATCTAAAGAATTTTTTAGCAGCCAGTTGATGTCCGCCAAATTAGTGTAAAGCCACGTACAGACATGGATACATTCGGCAAAAACATCGGTCAGCCGACTTGTTGCAAACGCCATGGCAACATCCGTGGGCGTTTTCATCCAAGGAATCGGCAAGACGCCTGTTTTCCATTTAATATGGAAAACATCGGCAGGTTTGTACGAGTTTTGAAACTAGTGTGGACGCGAAACACTTGTATGTGCAAATGTTGGCCAACTTTGTTGCTGACAAATTTTTGAACAAGATACAGTCGGCCGACAATGTTGTCCCGATTGTATCCAAGTCTGTACATGGCTTAAGGTAGTAGTTTTTATGTTGAGTGCTTAACAAAACGAAAAGAAATAAAAAGCTATACTGGATTCATCCCCTTCTACATCTGTCTGCACGATGGACTCTTTTTCCATTGGCAGCAACAGCCGAAGATAGTTGGCTGCCTAGTGGGTAAGTTAATTTAAATTTTGAATTTGTGCACGCTTCCGCAGCCAAGCTGCTATAATCAGACTCCCTAGTACACGGCAGGCCTTATAGGCAATGTATTTATGAAATATCATATATAAAGCAAACACACTAGTGTACCGACGGTAAGAAGGCGGGGGAAGGAAGCGAATTTTTCGGGACACCCCGTAAAAGGGCCCCCCAGGTGTAGTGTGCCCCTATTAACAGCCTTCTTTTAACCTAAAGACCTTTTGTTCATTGGTTGCTAAAAATTTTTATGAAAGAAAAGTAATTACTGTGTAGAAGGCTGCGCTTACAATTTCGCTCAGATCTCTTTTACCTGAAGACCTTTTTTTTTAGTTGTCAAAAATAATGAGGGGCCCCACTTACAAGCCCCGCGCCTGGATACCTGTAGGTACGCCACTGGGTAGATACTCTATTTAAGGAAACGGAATTGAATAAAGTGCCAAGAAAAATAATGACCAGTAACGCAATTTTTCTTTTTAGTTAGACTGGAATAGCAAGTCGACCACATAAAAATAATAATATTTGATCTGCTTCATTTTTATAATACATTAAAGAATATAAATTATACAATTCGAAAAGATGAAAGTTTTTAGTATTTGCTGTATTGTTAGGCCACAAATTAAGTCTGAAAAAAAGTAAAATTTTTGGAGATAATAGCAAATAAGAATTATTGCCAGGTCACCCGCGATATATTGCTTTTCAAAGTACTTTTTAGACAATGCGGTAGTGTCATTATGGATATTATTTTTTGTAATAATGCCTGGACCAGCAGTAAAATAAACTTCATGATAACAACCCTTTTAAAACCTATTTAGGGAAGTACCTTTTGACGAGTCTACCAGAAATATTAAACTGCTATATGTGGAAGCGGCAATTTAACCCAGCCTGTTAATTTTCACATGTTTCGGATGTCGGACTGGGCGAACACGTCACTTTTTGTCGGACAGGTTTACCCCAATGTTTTTTTGGAATTTTTAAACATTTTGCCAAAAATGGTACGGCTTATAGTCACAAAACCCGCCCAGTCCGATACTCAAAACATATGAATTTTGAGCCTTGTGGTTTCGTAACTGTAACCCTTGCCATTTTTGGCACAATGTTTTAAATTTGCACGTAATTCATTGTGGTAAACTTGTCCGACAAAAAAGATACACCCGAAACAGGTCAAAATTTATAGGCTGGGTTAAAGCAAGCGTCTTTTAATAGATACGGTAGTGATTTAATAAATAGGTTTTAAATGGTATATTATTATGAAGACCATTTTATTGCTGGACCAGGCACTATAAAGATAGAGATAGACCTTTTTTTGGTTAAATATATTTTAATGTTTTAACCGCCAATAGCTCTATTTCTTATTTTCATACAAAATAATTTAATCTTGGTAGAATCCTTTCCGTAGCAAAACCTTGATAATGTATTTACGTTTGTATTATTAGCACATTAGCGTAACCTATCAGGCGTAAAATTGCTTTTGTCTTCCTTCAAATTTATGTTCTAATTAGAAGGCAGCAACGATGTTCATTCCGGACGTTTGACGTACAGTTCATGAATATATTTAGTTGTAAATTATGAAATTGTAATTACTAATAAAAGGGTACGTATATTAAAACGTCTTACAGAAATAGTATAAGTCAAAATTTCTTAAGCGAGCCACTAAAAATTGACCTTATAGGTTAAAAGCAATACCCCAAAATGGTTTTTAAAATTTGTGAGTGATAAAAAAATTTTTAGTACATTTTTTTATAAATTACAATATATTACTAAATATCAATAAAAATTGGTTTGTGAGCTAAGAAAAAGTAGAGTAACACAAAAGAAATAATTTACGTAACAAAAATATATTATGTACTTATAAATAGGTAGTTTAATAATAAACAAATAATAATTTTGCTAAAGTCTTTGTGTTGTCGATCGAGTTAATCTATTAACTAAATGATGGCACAAATTTTTTTTTGCTCTATAAACGCTTTAGTTCGCTGGACATAGTTTTATTTAGCCGATTTAGCGGTCTATTTCCGTTACGGGCATTCGCTTTAAGGGCACGATTAAAAATGTGCCGGTTTTTTCCCGTTTGGGGCACCTATGTCTACGATTTTGTAATTAGTAAGTAAATCCGTTAACTTTACAGTTTATCTAGTGTGTATTACTTTTGAGTTTAATTAAGGAATTTTAAAAAGGACTTGCTTACCAGAACTAACCAGGCCCTCCACGTATACTCTCTAATAAAAACACAACTATTGTAATGCAATAAGACTGATACTAATTTAGGAATATTAACACCTGAACTTCGGTAATAAAATTCAGTTCTTTGTTCTGAGATTTAGTTAGCTCTTCTTGATAAATTTTTGTAAAAGGCGTAGATTCATTAAGTTTTTAGCTCGATACCACCACTGCCATTATTAGTTTAAACAAGTGCCCGTAACGAATACTAAAGTCGGTTAATTAGGGTTGCTCAGGTACAATTTATCGTAGTGGTAATTTTTGAATCGTGTCCCTAACGGTAATGCACCAAACGGGATAACACCGATTTACTGATGAGTACTAAACAGCGACACAGACGGACGCGCCTCACCGAGTGCTGTGTGTAACTGCCTTTTCATATTAGCTAAAGACGGAAATACGGGCGACGGGCCAACGCTATTGAAGTGTATGGAGTCAAATGAAACCTTTCATACGCAGAGAACGGGGAAAGTTGGCAAACTCAAAGGCTTCGTATAATTTTTTATCTCTCTGTCGGTCAAAACCGGCTAGTGTGTAAAGGCGCTAACTCCGAGTTTTCGAGCATACTTTTACTTTCTGCCATTTAAAATAAATAAAACCGGTGCCTTGCTCATTTAAGCGTTTATATATTTTCTCTACAAAGAGGCTATCAACATTTTCTTGTGCCATCATTTAGTTAATAAATTAATTAATATTTTCACACAAATAAAAATCAACAACTTCAGGAAGTTAGCTAAATTGCAATTTGTTTATTATAAAAATAATTAATTATAAAAATTTCTTTTCTTAAAGTATTTTTTTCTGTTGCTGTACAATTTCTTAGCACACAAATAAATTATTTTTTAAATCCAGTAATGATTTAGTAATATATTGACATTTACAAAGTATTCAAAATTTTTATATCCTCATAAAGTTTGGGGTATTACTTTTAACGTATGAAGCTCAAAAATATGTCAAAAGATAGTAAGTAAAAAACCCAAAAAGTAAAAAAGTTTTTTTTTATTTGTTTTGTTTCCAATTATATTTTTTTAATCTATGCTGATTATATATTAATTTATTAAGATTTTACTTAGTATACTCCCCTTATATTAAAAAAAAATTTTTCAAAAAATTTAAGTGCTTCTGTATTTTTATCCGATAGAAAAACACAAGATAGAAGCAGACTTTATCTTAAAGTGCTTTTTACGCTTAACTGGGTCGCGTCAATATTTTACGATACGAGCAATATGGCTGTCTACATCAAATCAGTTATTTTTTAGCTTTATGTAATTTAATAACCTATATGTATACAGGGTGTATACCGGTTGACGGGACATTGGATTTTTTAAAAATTTGGCAACATATGTGGTTACTTGTAATCTAAGGCTACAATTACAACCAATTCAAAAAAGTTGACGTTTAAACAATTGGTTAAACTTCACTTGTCAAATCCAAATTTGATAAGTGAAGTTCAACCAATTGTTTAAACGTCAATTTGAGATTTCAGATATGGTTGTAAATGTAGGGTAACGGTCCAAATTTTTTTAATGACGCAGGGTTGCCGCTTATACCAAAACGTTGATTAATCTTTTATATTTTAAATGGAACACCCTATCTATTTTATTATTTTTGGATCCGCTATTAATTTTTAAATATTTTGCCCAAAATTACCAATATCTCTAACGGTCTTTGAGTTCAAAGTTATTTTTCACTTTTTTGTTCAAAACATATTTTAAATTAAATTAATTGTATTACTCTATCTGCACTTGTGGAAACTAAAAAATTTGGTTGTAGCATCTTAGGGTCCTCTTAATTGGTTTTGTATGGAAAATTATTTTGGAATTATACAGGATCGATAAATTTCGTGGTATTATTGCTTATAGATATAAAAATGGTAGAAAGTATTTTTTTAATAAAACACCCTGTATGTTATCCAAGAATCTGAAGGATAATTAAAAGCCTTTTTAAATGATATATCATGTTTCTATACCTAGATACTATGGCTCTGACAATACATGCAAAGTAAAAAAAAAAAATTTTTTGGCATAATAAATATTTATAGAAGATAGCCTAAAATGTTGGGACTAAAAATACCATTATAATTATTTGACAGTTAGTGTGTCAGAACATTTCATGGTTATCTTTGATAAATACTAATTATGCTTAACTTTGATTTTTAAGAAACTTGTTAGGCGGATTCATTTATTAGATGGTCTTTTTGTTAGGTACACGCCTGGAAAGAATGGGATCGCTTCGGTCCTGGTCCCGGGGTATACGAGCTGACCCTGTTCAGCCCTATTGACCCCTATGAACTAGCCGGTAGCCTGGGTTTTTCTTTTATTTTGTTTCAGGCAGCTTGTATACCCCGGAACCAGGACCGAAGCGCTCCCATTCTTTCCAGGCGTGTACCTAACAAAAGACCATCCAATAAACTTGCTTTTATCTCCGGAACCATAGCATTTAGATATAGGAACATAATTATATCATTTGAAAAGGCTTTAATGGTCCTTCAGATTTTTTGATCATATACTTCCATAAAAAAAAGTTAACATTTTTATATCTATAAGTAAAATTACGAATTTTAGGCGACCATATAAAAGTCGAAACAAATATTACCACGCAAAACGAATGTAGAGGACTTGAAGATGCTACAGCCTGAATTTTAAGTTTCCACAAAAGCAGAGAGTAATAAAAATCTTTTAATTAGAGATATGTTTTAGACGAAAAATGTAGAAAATAGTAATTAACTCGTTAACCGTTAAACCGTTGGAGATAGGTATAGGATAATGTCAGGCAAAAAGATTCAAAATTAATGTTGTTTAGGTTAAATTTAATAAATTTTAAAATTTTATAAAATTAAAAGAAGTTAAGCAGTTTTCTAATGATGATCTAGATTATATAGAGTTAAACACTTTGCAAATTACACTGACGTATTGGGGCAATTATCTAATTTTTGTATTATTTAAGATAGATAAGATTATACACTTGAGAACTAGGCCCATATTACTAAGCGAAACTAAAATTTGTTTAAATGATCTTATCAACAGTAATATTCTATTTATTTATTGTATACACAGCAATATTTTTGTCTCAGGCAACTAAACAAAATATTTTATTTTTGAGAGTCGATCATCGCATAGCTTTGTTAAAATTATAAAATATAGGCATATAAAATAGATTTAGTGCCATTTGTAAAATAATACAATATTTTCAGTCAGCAAAATGATTTATGGTAAGTTTCTAAAAAATTTTATTAAAATAATAAAATTAACTTTGTCTCAGCTAAACAAACTACTGACCATTAAATTGCCACAGAAAAGCAATTAGCTGATAAGCATAAAGGTGCGTCCCTATGCAATGGGGCAGTGTGATAATAAAGTTTAACATTTACGACCACTATTATGAGTTTGGCTAAATTTTAAGTTTATCGTTTAAACCATGATTGACCAACTTTGGACTGGTTTTGCTGCTATTAGATTACAATTTTTCAGGAATAAACATATCCCTGCTAGATGCAAGTTAATCAAAAGAAGCACACACCAAATAATCAGTTTAGAGACAGTAATTAACTTTTTTAATGATGGTTATTAAATAAACTTAACTGCTGCTCAATTCAAATGCAATATAGCCAAATTTATATCGTGATTACTTAAAAAAAGGGTTTTTGACCATTTTGTATTAGATAAAGTTTTTTTGAGAAAAATATAGTTACTTTAATTTGTGTACTGTTGTATTCTTTTTTTCTACGGGGTGTAAAACTTTTTTACATATTTAGTAAAAAGTTTAAAAAAACAACAAAAATTTTAAATTTTGCCGTTTCTAAGATTTAACAAAATTTATCCGTGGTTTGAGTTTGGGTTTGGGAGAAACGAATAATCAAAAGGATTTGTAGTGTGGGTTATTTTACGAAATTTATTTATTTATAAAAACATTTTTTATAATTATATAGATATTTTAAGAAAAAGCGTAACATACTTACAAATTTGTGCTTTTTTTTTTTAGAAAAGTCCCTAGATTATTTTAGGAAAAAAGTTCATATAACCCTATATCCTTAAGGTCTTTATTTTTAAAATCCAAGGAGGCAAATTTAAAAAAAATATAAGTTTGTTTTTATAATTTTTGTAATACTACGCTATTTATTTTATTTGATTTGGTACATAGCCACTATGAAGACAAAGCCATTTTTTGATGTACAAAATTTTTGTGTGTTTTTTTATATTTTAATTATTGTAATTTACATTTAGCAAGCATCATCGATGGTTTTACAGAGTGAAGTATATCAAATATTTTTTCAGCTAGGACCAAAGCCTTAAACCTATCTTTTTTTTTTTTGTCCAATTAGTCATCGTATCCTCGGATATTTCCATAAGTACCACTGGTTTTTATAACCAATTTATTAGTTCTTCGAAAGGAACCGAGACGACGCGCGCGATGGTAGTGCTCGACGCTCATCGTTCGAGCGGTGCCAATATGAACGCAATCTTAGTCTATGCTTTAAATATTAGTTATATTGGTTTTTAGTTTAGCAGACAATTTTTAAACAGCATTATAGTTGTACTTTAAAGGATTGTAGCTTAAAAAAGGAAATATTTATTTCATTTTAATAGTGCTAATAAGTCCCGCAGTAGGTTCCTTAATCAATTTTTGAATTACCTGTATGAAAAATTTTTGGTAAATTGTTTTTTTTTCGTGTTCCACAATTTGTTTAAAATAATAACTTAGGTTTAAAAAGGCCCCCGCATTTAAGAGATTACAAAGTATTTTTATTCATTTATTGAATAGTTATCAACTAGGTGGCTATAGGTAAATCCAGGCATTTAATAATTTCCATCAGTGGTCACAGTAAGTCAAGTAAATAATTAATCTTACTCAAGAGTTAACCGGTTGGCATTCTTGTATATCTAGGACCAATTTAATCTTGCTACCTACGACCTATTGCGGTTCAAGCAACGGGCGAGACTATTTCGATCTGCTCGATTGAGGTTTAGACTTGACGGGTGTCTTCAGGAATTCCATTTTACTTTTCCTGTACATTCCAGACAATAGATACTATAAAGTTTTAATAAAGGGCTAGAAATTGAATTAATATTATATTTTATTATTAGTCTAGTCCAAAAGTTAGTTTTCCTTTCCGGCACTTAAAAATTGCAATTGTTATAAACAAAAAAGAAAAGAAAAAAAACTGCGTTTCGGTTTTGTAGCTATATAAAAAAACATTGAACATAGGTAAAATTAAAAAAAAAAAAAGATTTTAAAAGATAAGAACATTTTCGTAAAACAGGTTTTGACTTCCAAAGTTATAGCTCCATTATTTATAATTTTAATTGAACGTTAAAAAGTTTTGTTTTTTCGGCCTGTTTTGCACTGGCCCTCCGCCGTTACGCAAAGTATGAAACACAATTTTATCTATTTATTTTTTAATATCAAATATTAATTTTAAAATCTAAATCAATTATATGACACTTGAAAGAATATCTTTGGCAAAAACTTCTTAACTTAATTTTTGTTATAGGTATTCAATTGGTAATTAACTAATTTTTCTTAAACGATGCCACTGAAAATCGGTTTTTCTTGAATAACTTTTATAGTAATTGGTAGGGGAGAACGTTCGTATTTTTTTTAATACCCTATTATTTTGTCATGTGTGTGTACATTCAGAATTTTAAAAATATAGGTTTTGTCGTTAACAGTATTTTAACGTACCTATAAAATCGCTATTCTGTCAAATTTTACCATGGGGGAGGGTATGAACAGTAGTCCAACCCCTACCTATATGTCCAGACCCTCCTATACTAAATTTTTAAGCTAACCTTTCTCTTTTCTTTTTCTTAGTTAAGATAACCCAAATGTACAAAAAAAAGATAAACTAAACCTTTTATTCCGAATCTGTTAAGCAAGCTGTCATCGATGTTACTGATAATAAGCTAAGTTATCGAAGAATTCCCTTAAATCACAGAATCACAAAGTCAGCTTTAGGCACCGATGTAAATCAGCAAAGCTTAAAGGGATTAATAATTAATGTAACTTTTTATCCAAAGTACGTTACCACTTAAATATTTTTACGGAAACGGAGAACCAGTTAGCAGATTATTTAAATGTTCTAATATGTATTGAATTTGAGTATGCAATAAAAAATAATATGTAATAAAGTACCCAAAATCATGACAAATCAATAAAATGCCTGGCCCGAATTCAACATCGATGTTTTTGTTGGTTTTCAAAAATAAATAAAAACCTAACTCTTAAATATTGTGTTAAAATTTGATGTTGATATGTCCAGATCCTCCCCGTATATGGGGTGGATCTGGACACTTGACATATAGTCATTTTTCTTGTTATAACACCAATCATATTTCATGAATAATATTTGTCATTTATTAACTGTTAAGATATATTACTAAGCACTACTTATACACAAAAAAGATTTTAAATATTTTATAATGTAGACGAACAATAGTATTGATCAAAAAGTGTCCAGACCCTCCCCGCTCTCCCCTATAATAAAATATTTTTTTATTATAATTAATTGCATTTACCATGGTCAATATAGTATAGGAGGTTACGACGTTTTCGAAAAAGAATTGTAGGTGAGCTGATTTTTAATGTGTTGTTCTTCTTTCTCTTCAGGATATACCCTAGGCTGTCTGACTGGCGGTAGTGGTTGCGTTTATTAGTTTGCATCCTACCTGTACAGGTAATAATGCAAGATTTTGAAAACATTTTAAGAAACCTAATTTTTTATTTCTTGTCTTTAGATATGTTTACCCAACATATATTTTTTATTCTGGCAATAAAAAATATTATTGCTAATTATACCGTCGTCCTCCTTCTAACTTCTGAACCGTTCAGTATATTTTAATAAAACTTGAAACAATGAATTTTTGACATATCAGTGACAGCTTTAGATGTCAAGGTCACAACTGGGCGCCAGCGCAACCGCTACCACCAACCAGACAGTCGAGGATCTACCCGAAAGAGGAGGGAGAACAACATATAAAAAATCAGTCAACCTAAAATTCTTGTTTACCCGTAAACAAAATATTTTTAAAATAAATTATCATTTACTGGATGTTTGGATTTTTATGTTACTTAGTATTTCAAGAAGCTATTGTTCTGATTGTTCCAGTATATCTTCTAAACGGATTCTTCTTAAATAACGACTTAATTTTAAATGTAAGCATGGATTGCTCATTATTCCTTTATATTACTTAGTAAATTAACAAGTTTGTACAAGATTTCCTTCAAGAGAAAAGGATTTAGTGCAAGTAAATCTATTTGTTCGAGTTAAATAGGAAAGAATCTATACCGTTGTTAGCATTTGGAAAGCCAAGAACTTACTTGTTAGGGCGAATCCCCAAAAGGCTTTTGTAGAGCCCTGCCTATTATCGGTAATTCCCGAGCTGCTTTTGATTTAGCCATTGGCGTGCCAAAATTCTACTGCTTTCCATAGGCTAAAATTCCACAAAAGAGTTGTCCCCATATGAACGTCGGTATTTGGGTTTTTAAAATAAAATCATTGTTTGGAAAAATATAACAAGTAAAATAAGGGCAATTAAATATTAAGAGTGTAATTTAATTAATGGCTAAAAATACAGGGTATGATTTCTTAGCTTATTTTAGAAAAAAACATTATATAAACATATGTCCTAAACCTTCTAACTTTAGGGTGTTAAAATTTTCATAAAAGCAAAATATTTCGAAAATACATATTTTAGGAAAAACTGTTATTACTGGATATAAACCTTATTTAATTAAGTATTTATTATTGTTGTTACATAATTGCCAATTAAAAATTATAAAACCCAATTTTTAACAGAAAAGGATTTCGCAAGGCTTCTTTTATGGTCTACAAATATGCAATTAAGTGATTCTTTTTCCTAAACTAAACAAGGTACGAAAAAAATTAGGTGACATAAAAGCAGTATTTTTATTTGCCTTATCTAAAGAAAGCACAAACATTTTCACACATTTACACAGTGGCGTACCGTTTTTTTGTTGGAAATATTCCTTCAGTTGCCTCTTGAGACGCCACTCGACCTATTAAATGTAATTAAGTTAGTAATAAATTATCCTCTTGGAGTCATTAATAATATTGCCAAATGAAAACAAAAATTGGGTAAAGAATAGTTAGAATATTTAGAAAAATGTTTTTTTTAAATTTTAACACTCTGTATCTCAAAAATTAAGGGGTTTAGGACATAGGTTTATATAAGAAATTATTTATATTATTTGTACTAATTTGTACCTTATACAAACCACAAGTTGCATTACTGCAGCCAAAAATGTATTTATGCGCAATGTAAATTGGGGGTTTAAAACCCACAGTTCGCAATTTAAAATACTATGATATTCATATTTTTAAAATTAATTTTATTATGACGAGTAATTTAAGTGTTTTAATTATTAAACTGTGAACTACATATATTTTTAAAAAAATTAACAGCATTTCTTTCTGAAATTGTGCAATAGAAATTAGATGCTTCAAATTCACAGTTTTACAATATTAAATATTATGATGTGCACATTTTTAAATAAATTTTATTATTACCACTTTATAAGAAATTTAGTTTACTAATTTAAATTTTCACCTGTGTAAACTATTAACATTAAAAAAAAATAAGTAAATAAAAATTTACCGTTTTATCACATTCATGGGATTCAAAACTAAAAATTAAAATATTCTAGAGATAGTTGTCAAAAAGTAGCAAGTGCAGTGTAGTATTGTACTAGAAACGTCATGTTTTATTTATTTAAGTAGGAATATGCCGTTTATCTCGTTTAAAATAAGAACTTAGGATTGTTTTCGGCCAAACTAGGCGTTAGTAACAAATATTGGCTTGGCTCTAAACTATATAGCTATTAGGTTTATGATAATTTAAAAAATGTTAGTCTCATTAGGTAACATCATATTAAAGATTTATAAAATTCTCTGGTTTCTTCCTTAAATATGCTTAATAATCATACCCTGTATTTTTAGCCATTAATTAAATAACAACCTGTGTGTGGTACATTTTTTGCCAATAATAATAATATATAATAATAATCTTAGATAAGATGTCTCACGCCGCCACAGGTGTCACAAATTAAAATTAGTTTAAGACTAAATTTACTTCCTACTTTAACAAATATCACTGCCAAATTTTATTAAAATCGGAACATGTCTACTATTTAAAATTTTATAACCCGATTTTCTTTTTAAAGTTTAACACCCTGTATCTAAAAACAAAGCATTTCCTATGTTTTTATAAACGTTTTTCTAAAAAATTAGTTTAGGGATACGCCTTTCAATTTTCTTACTGCAATTAGGAAACACCCTGTAGATTTTATTTAGAAAAAATACTAAAGTCCTAACTGAAAGATTCTTTACCTATTTTTCTACACTGATCTATAGCTTTTCGTGTTTGCATGTAATAATTTTTTTGTATAGTGGATTATTAACAATACAAACAAAATAAAAAGGTTAGTTGTGGGAGTAGACCATATAATAATTTACTTTGGTCTTTTTGCGCAATTTATGTTATTTTATTAGGCAAAAAATATATAAATATATTAAAATTCATATTGACGCAATAAAATGTATTGTATATTTATGATTTCAAATTGCATTACCACTTTATCTACCATATAAATTATTTTAATGAATAATTTGTATGTTTTTTACATTACCTAAAATGGCCCGGATAAAATAAAACCATTAATTATTATCACAAAAACACAATATTTTAAAATGGCTTTTTCTACATATTTTTTTTATTTAAAAAATATATCCAGTATTAAACCATAAGTTAATATTTATTATACGATAATATTCTACAGTATATAAAATATTTAGACAAATTCAATTTCTATTTAGTGATCCTTTAAATATTGAGGCCTCTCTTTGCAAATTCCTCGTTCTTAAGTTACAGGGTGGTAAGCGTGTAAAAATAAATTTTCGTTATTTTAAATATAATAAATATTCTTTACCCATTTTTGTTCTAATTTGGCAATTTTATTTATGGTATTAAGGAGGTAATTATAACTAACTTGATTGCATTTAATTAGTCCATATTTCTAACAAAAAACGGTACGCCACTGTCTGCGTAAAAGCGTGTTAAATTTTTGTGCTATCTTTAGACTAAAAAACAATTTTATAACTTTTTTTTTTGTATCTGGTTTAGTTTGGGTGAAAATTAATATTGCATATTTTTAAACTGTCAAAAAAGGATTGCGGAAAATTTTTATTTTAAAAATTAAGGTTTATAATTTTCTATTAGAGCAACAACAATAAATACTTATTTATCCAGTCTTATAATTTTTAGAAATATAGTTTTTTTTAAATTTTTCAGATTTTTTAGTTTAACACCCTATATCTTGTAAATGAAAAATTTGCGGACCCATGTTTATAGTTTCTTAATATTTAGAATATGCCCTTCAATTTTTTAACATTTGTTAGACCATGTATAGAGTTATTTATAATGAGTATTCTATTAAAGAAATTAGTACACTATTCAAAATATATTTTTTTAAAACGTTTAACCACAGAGATTCGTTAATTTTTTCCGGTGGATCTTTCTGATTTGTTAAGATCATAGCATCCCCATCATTTTAGTTTTATGATATTATCAAAGTCATGTAAAGTGCATGTTTTAAAGCAAGCAAAATTTTAAGGTGTCAAGTACGACACCGGTTAAATTTACCGGTAGTCTGTGTTTAAGTACCAATTTTAAAATATACATTTTTTTATGTATAAATTTTTACATTTATAAATTGAGTATGGATCTAGGACCTACAAAACGGGGAAAATATTAGAATTGCAATATGAGAATACTTCGCTAAAATGGGCAAAAGAACTAGAATTCTGATGGTAGCAATATCGAATAAGATGTCGAATATATACCATCAAATCATGACACTGACTCAGAGATCGAAGTAAACGAATGAGGCAAAGAAAATAAGGACAACATTAAAAAGTAAAAATTATTTTGCGATGAACACTTCTTAAATGATAAAGGTCGCTACACATAGTCATAAAGGCTTTTTAGTTTCTAAGAATACACTCACGCTACAACATACCAGCACAAAAACTCTAATAAACTATATTTTTTAATAATTTTCTGATGTATATTGTTTAAAATTCTTTATTTTTTCTTTCCGTGCTTAAAAACAATATGCTGTAGTTTTTCTTTTACAGTTATAAATGTTTATTGGTGCATATAACAAAAATATGAAAATAAAAAAAAATGTATTAATATTTCTTCTTGTTTTAACAAAAATACGTAAAACTGTATTAAATGCAATTAAATAATATTTAAAAATAATTCGTATACATTAATATTAGAAAAAGTTCTTGTTATCCACGTATGCGTATGGTAAAAAAGACAGCCGATCAAAATGACCGGTAGTCTGTGGTTACGTTTCAGAAACGGAGAAAAGGGTTAAATTTGGCGTAAGGTTAAATTATTATAGATTTTTATATGGCAAATATCTCACGTTTCTTGAACCTTCGGTAGATTCGTAAGTGCGTACCCACTTGTTTATTTTAAATAGAATATCCCATATTTTATTACATTTTGGGATTCCACAAAGATTCTAAACAAATTTTGTGTTTGTCTTCTATACCTAGGTCTTGGCGAATATAAAAAAAAATTGTCAAAAATAACTTTGCAGATTCAAAAATATTTACCATTTTTTATTACAAGGAATATAAAGTTTCATTTGGGATAAAAAAGTTTATAGGAACCAAGTTAGAGTGGATTCTATTACACAAGAATTCTATCCCAAATTAAATATTAATAAATTTTTTATACCAACAAATAGTAAACATTTTTGGTTCTGCATAATTCATTTATGACAAATAAATTTCAATATGTCAAACACGCTAAGACTTAGGTATGGGATATACCACAGAAAATTTGTTTAGAATCTTATGCCAAATCCAAATATTTAAAACATATAAAGTGTTTTATTTAAAATAAGCAAGTTGATGAGCACTTTCGGTTTAATCGGAAAAATGTGTAATATTTTAGTTTCCCAAATATTTTAATTGGACATTCACCCTGACTAACCCTCTATACCATTCTATGAACCGTATAAACTAAATTGAAACTTAAAAATACGTTTTTATTCTAAATATAAAGCTACATTTTTGCTTAAATTTCCTTTTATAAGTTTCATATTAATTCGTAATAAATTAACTTTTAACTGCAGCCTTTAATTTTGGCTAGGCAACAAGGCTCTTCGTGAAATAGCAGTGCAGCCATTTTATAACCCTGGCCTTATTATAAATTTACATATTACCCAGATAAAAGTACTACTAAGGAGAAACTACGTAATTATATTGTGACTAAGGCAAGCACTTTAATGCTAAAGGTATGGGTCTGTTTTCTAATTACGTTTGCATGGAAGTCGTAAACAAAAATAACTTTCCTCTAAGCTTGCACGAAAATTGCATATCTGCAACTTTTCTTTTTTAATTAGTCTGACTATTTTGCAAACATTATAATCTAAAAACATCTCTTTAAAATAAGGTTTAAAGTACACTTTAAGATAAAAAAACGGTAACAGGTAATTAGTTACGGGGTGTCCGGATTTCGTTGCCATTGCAGGGTGGCCTGGTTATTATTAGAGATGAGGTTTGGGGGCGCGCTCAAGGGATCAGTTCACGTCTATCAGTCTCGTTAGGGACTTATTTAATGATTGGAATATAATAAAATAATTTTGACCGGAAGCCCTTAAACCTATGTTAAGGGGCTGCAACCTTCTCTGGCTAGGCAACAAGGTTCTTCGTGAAATAGCAGTGTCGCCATTTTTTTACCCTGGCCTTATTATAAATTTACATATTACCCAGATAAAGTACTACTAGAAAGAAACTACGTAATTATATTGTGACTAAGGCAAGCACTTAGGTGTTTGCCTACTTCGGCAACGCGTCGCGACGAGACAAAATTCGCCGGAAAAGTTTACATGTATTTATATGGAACTCCGCCAATATGGACGCGTCGCCTATATTGGCGGGTTTTATTTAATTATATGTAAACTTCTCTGGCGAATTTTGTCTCGTCGCGACGCGTCGCCTAAGTGGGCGAGCACCTTTATGCTAAAGGTATGGTCTGTTTTCTAATTACGTTTGCATGGAAGTCGTAAACAAAAATAACTTTTCTCTAAGCTTGCACGAAAATTGCATATTTGCAACTTTTCTTTTTTTTAATTAGTCTTGCAAACATTATAATCTAAAAACATCTCTTTAAAATTAGGTTTAAAGTAGACTTTAGGATAAAAAAGGTAACAGGTAATTATTTACAGGGTGTTCGGATTTCGTTGCCATTGCAGGGTGGCTTGGTTATTATTAGTGTCCGACCAAAATTTAGATTTCGGTTTCGGCCAGTTTTGGCCAAAAAATCAAGTTTCGGCGGCAGTTTCGGTTTCGGCTAAAATTTGCCAAAACCGAAACTAATTTTGAAAGTTGTCGTCAGCTCGCCTAACTTCATTTCGCGCGGCAACGTTACCTTAATTTAAAAAAAAATGTAAAATTTACTTAAATAAAATGGTTTTTAAAAGCGAGGACCTTTTTTTTGCTCTTCAAAAATGTTTGAAACCCCTTCCTCCCATCAGAAAAAGTATATGTTACAAATTTTAGTATTTTAAAGTATTTTCTACTTGACCACGTGACTTTTGGTTTCCGTTTCGGCAGAAACTAAAGACATTTCGGCCGGAAAACCAGTTTTTGTCGGACTCAAGTTATTATTGGAGATGCGGTTTTTGCGAAGTGTGGCTACGTTTGATAAAACAAATAATGATATTATAGTATATTATGTAACGTGTAGGAAAAGCGATATATTGTTGAACGACGTTAATCGACAGCGATCACCAAAAATTCCGGAGAAAGAGTGGCGCTAATCCAAAATATCCAGTTTTTATATTTAGAGGGTTAAATAGGGGAGTTGACTGAGGTAAAATAGATGAAATTCACACTGTTACTTTAAATTGAAAAAAATTAAACTTGGAGCTAATTTAATTCTTCGGATATAAAGTCTATATCATGGCCTAGTATGCGAAATTCAATTTTAAAATAAAAAACATCCATTTAGGGTCTAAAAGTATGAAAGAACTATTTGGTATTATATATTTTTAAAAATATTTTAACCCACATAATTTAATAATGTAAAAATATATAGGGTGTTTTATAACAAAAATTATATACTATTTAATTCAAATATCACAAAATACACAATACACAAAGAGAGCCATAAAAAAAATTAGTGATTTTTCGTTTCATCAAAAAGTAGCAACACTTCGCAAAGACGGGAAGCCTCTACAACCATTAATAACCAAGATATACATGTTTGTGTTTTGAAAGTAAGACATACAACTAGACTAACTGCTTTTATATGTTTTATTTTTTTCTAGGAATATAAATGAATATAAATTTTAGAAAAATTAAACTTTTTATATATTATAAAGAACTAGTCTGCCCCGCAATAATATGGTAAAAGTTAAGATTACTTTAAAAGAAACAAAATAATAATCCATTATTTAATATAAAATAAACATTTTCATTTAGATTATATTTAAAAAAAACTACTTACTATACATAGCAGGTCGCAACCCCTAAACATAGGTTTAAGGGCTTCTTTTCCATAGTTATGATGCCTTAAGGTGTATCTTTTACCAGTTAGTTAATTTTATAAAAGTAATGGCAAAGTCAGACCATTTGTTATTAATTTTTTAATAAAAAGTTTTTTACATTTTTAGTCAAATAAACATTAATTTTTAATAAAAAGTTTTTCACATTTTCGAGGCGCGCTTAAGGGATCAGTTTACGTCTGGCAGCCTCGTTAAGAACTTATTTAATGATTGGATTATAATAAAATAATTTTGGCCGAAAGCCCTTTAACCTTTGTTTAGGGGTTGTAACCTTTATTCTTAAATCTTTTAGGGTAATCCTTTTTTCGCCCTTTCGGGGTCATCCCACCCAGGCCCGACGACCGCCGCCCTAGGTGGTGCACTGCAGCATGAAGGCTTATTGTACCTTGACCCCTACTCCTTCCCATTCACACACCATTCATTCCATAACTTGGATGGTTGTTGTTCGGTCCGTTCGCACCCCCGAGCAGAACACCGCGTGCCGTTACCCAAAACCCGCCGGTCACCCATCCAAGTTATGGGCGCGCACTTCACTGCTTAACTCCGGAGATCGACGCTTGCCGAGACAACCGGAGCAGCCACGAGCGCGCCTAGGGTAATCCTTACTTTTATTATATTATTGCAGAGGCAGAATAGCTTTTCGTAATATATAAAAACTTAAATTTTGGTAAAATATTTATAAAAAAATTTATTTTGGAGAAAAGCCAAATTATATTTTGTTTAACAGCTTTTACACTGATTCTTTAACTTTTTGTTGTTTAAAGTTAAAATTATTACTTTTCTAATAGAGTTTTATTTATTTTCAGGTAAGTTTTGGCTTCATCAACTACATTTTTTTACTTTTCAAACGTCCAAAATATGGTAAGATATTTTTTTACCAAATCCTAATAATGTGTCATTTTATTACTATAAGAACGGTTGTTGTTGTTAATAAAAAGCATTATAAGAACAAAGAATAACAATTATTTTATGTAATAATACTTCGTTTTTAGGTTAAATAGATTAATACATATTTAAATAAAATACAAAAAGGGAATTCTAGGACAAAATAAAGGTTTTTTTTTGTAATATAAAATTCACGGACCTGGTTTAATTTTGTATTATATTTCATAAATAGTTTTAAATTAATAATTCCTTAGTAGTTTTCTAAAAATGATGACTGTGAATACATAAAGCAGAATAATGTCTGTAAACACCAATATTTTAAACCTTTTGATACACATGCACATCGTGCCAGTTGAATATATTAATTCAAATTGACTTTCAGTGTGTTGAAAACTGGCAAGTAGAGATTAGACAAAGAATGCCTGTATGTAAACTTATCGAATATGGTGACGCATCATGTTCGCTTTGTTATTGCTTTAGGTTTGCCAGGTAATATTTTTGTAATTCATTAATTACCATCGTAATTAATTTAATCTGGGAATTTAAGTTACAACAGAAAATTATTCTTGGGTACAGCGACTTGCGTGTTTACATAAACAAGAGCAAATGTGCGTTGAATACAAGATAGTGTCATATCGTCCCGGAAAAGGCCACTTCCGGACCCGGAAGTTCCACAAAGTTCGATGAAGTTTGATGCTATAGTCTATTCACTAAATGGTGTCATAGAAAAAATAATATGATAATTTAGGACGTTTTTATGTTTTTTGGATACAGGGTTTATTAAATTTCACAATTACCTTATATCATTTAATAATGCTTTTATTGCATAAAAACAAGTGTCTCTGCATACTACGCGGGTGACCCGGGTTCGATTCAAAGAAATAGGCCTATCTGCGACCGACTCATCTGCGACCGATCATTAAAAAGCAATAAAACCGACCTATAAGCGACATATGGATTCAAATAAGAGTGAACCATAAGCACTGTTGCCAAGTTGTTCATAAACTGTTTCCATCCAGTTGTTTTCTTTTTGTGAAAAATTTAAAAAATTGTAGATACATTTATGATAATATTTATTCATTGCATATAGAGACCTACAAATTTACGTAAATATAAAATAAAAGTAAGGCAATATATGTATGTGTGTATTCGTCTTGGGTCTAAATACTAACGTACCGTGGGTGTCTTAAGCGAGGTAAGAGGGAGTTGGTTGACACGGGACTTAAATACTTAAAGATTTGGGGGAAAGGAAAGACCTTTGCGGGCACCAAGTTCCACATTCTAGAAACCTAGGATAAAAGAAAGAACAAAGTGGGACCTTCGGGACCAGTCCAGTTGGACCTTATGGAGATGCATACGTGCGGCACCTTAAGTTTCTCTGTTGGGAACCGTGAGTGGAGGACCATATGGAAAACTTTTATTTTATTGGGTAAATGAAGGGCTGTCTTGCACCACTATCCTATAGCGGTACAAAACTATATTATTGCTTACGCCACTGAGAGCATAGACTACTTTATTTCGTTTTATATTATTAAATTTAAGAAAAAAATGTTTTGTTTTCAGAGTATAGAAAATCATTTTTTTATCTGCACTTTAAATGATAGCCACGAAATAAAATCTGTGAAATTTTAATATTGTGATAAATATTGACAAAAGTAAAAAAGTGTTTTGGTTTCGCACAATTTTAAATTTATATATATATAATTTAAACATTGTATTTATTGCTAACGTTTTAAATTCTTGGGCATAAAGGCTGTTTGGGTGACCAGAAACATAGTCGAGTTGTCAGCAATGTACAGCGGTTGTGATGATTCCCAACAAGGATGAACACGTATCACCGTCTTTATTGCGACCCGGGGTTATCCATTTATTTGGAGACTCCGTAATTTTAAATTAACAAGCAAAGTAGTCGTTTCTACCAGGTTATGTTTTTGTTTTTCTTTGACATTAAGGAGCCCTTATGCCCAAGAATTTAAAACTTTTTTAAAAATTGTTTATTCTAAGGCTCAAGATGTTATTATATTAGTTTTTGAGGCCTTTTATCCATCATTAGGGTATAAGATATTCAATTTAATAATAATGCGTATTGTTTCAATTTAAATTTGTCGGATTACAAGGTATTCTTATACAAAAAGGTTCGGATTATCGAGGGTGTTGGGCAGGCATAATCCGACAAATTCGATAGTCCGAGATAGTCCGACATCGCCTTGCAAAACGTTTGTAGGATTATTAAGGGTGCACTGTAATTAAAAAGTTTTTCATTTGGTAAAAACTTTCGAAGACACGCTATAAATTTGAGAATTAGCTAAGAAAACAACTTTCTTTTAAAGACCAATGCTACAAATTAAGAAATATTTTGATTTTTATTCAGTACTTAATACCTACATTGTAATTTAATAAACTTAGTATTTTAACATTTAAAACTTTGTTGAAGTAACCTCCAAAATCCTATAAATTTAGGGACCTTGTTTTTAATTAGTACCTCATGATTTATTGAATATAATATATCGATCATTTGCTCACTATCTTTTTCGACGGCTATGGTGTCAGGCAATCAGCATTCAGTCTCTGGAGGCACATTATATGCCCTGCCATGTCTTTCATATCCAGATAGTAATATTCTAAATGTCATTGTCAAGGCGCCATAAGGGGGAAATCTTCGGACGTGATGAATGAATTATTATTATATTTAGAACAGAGATTTTGCTGATTTAGTGAATTATTTCTAGAGTTGCAAGTAGTAGATAAATTTTATTTTTCACAATTTTAAGGAATTAAAAATTAAAGATAAAAAAACTTGACAAATATTATTTAAAATTTATCACCTTGTCATATTAATCATGTAATAAATTATTATAATTTTATTTATTACAATATTGACCTAAAAGTTACAGTTTTACACAGCCCCACAAAAAAAAAGTTTATACACAAGAATCAGGTATATCCATGTATTGTTATAATATTTGTCATTATTTAAAATTTATCACCTTGTCATATTACTCATGTAATAAATTATTATAATTTTATTTATTACAATATTGACCTAAAAGTTACAGTATTACACAGTCCCACAAAAAAAAAAGTTTGTACACAAGAATCAGGTATATCCATGTATTTTTGACGCTGAATCCGAATCCGAGCTCAAAAATGGCCCTACACATCTGGAATTAGCCCCAGTGGCCTTTATAGGCCCTGGAATACGGTTTCGGGATAAGGCGGTGTCGAGAATGTATTCTAAAGCCAAAGCCGGATTTGTGCTCGACAGGTGCGGCTAATTAAAAGTTCCTGTGAAAATGACTCCTTGTGTTCCCAAACTTAGAAATACATAAAACACACCACTCTTGTGATTGTTAAGTCTAAAAAATATTTACCGGCCCCTAGGGGATCATTTTTCCGGTCTCAAAATGAGACCGGGAAAATGTTACAACAGGCCATAAACTTTTGCGCATAGTATAAGGTCCAGAATTCAAATGTACATAAAAATATCACTGTTGTGATTGCTGGGTCTAAAACACGATTTTCCGGCCCCTAAGGGGTTAGTTTCCCGGCCCAAATAGGAAATTTTAGTTAGCCGCGGACCTGTCAAGCACAAATCTGGCGTTAGCTTGAGAATGCACTCTCGACACCGCCTTATCCCGAAAACCGTATTTTAGGGCCTACAGAGGCCCCTGGGGCCAATTCTAGACGTGTAGCGCTATTTTGAGCTCGAATTCGAATTTAGCGTCAAAAAATACATGGAAGTACATATATCTGATAATAGTGTCTAAACTTTCGTTTTTTTGTATGGCTGAGTTATTAAACAGTATGTAAGAGCTTTTAGAGTAAACATAATTTTGTAATTTATACGGGGTATTTCAAAGTTTAGTAAACATATTGAAAAAATGCACTTTTGATGCGGTTTTATAGGCATAAATTTTTAAAATGCAGTCCCTCTCACGCCCCGAAAAGAAAATGCGTCAAAATAAATTAAAAGTCTTAAACAAACATTACTAAAACAAGTAGTTACAGCCTATTACCAGAGTTCATCAACTTGATGAACGATGCTATTACCTTGTGTTGTATCTTTTATATTTCATACATTGACAACTGCTTTTATTTTATACTAACCGCAGTTTTTAACCCCTCTTAATCCTTCCTAAAAGTGACGTTTTGCCTGCCTGCCAAGCAATAAATAAAATGCTTAAATTAACAAAAGTGTAAAAGTTATATTAATATTGCGTACAAGGATGTAGCCATAATTAAAAAAATATATTTTTTTACACAACCTACGGCTGCAGTTCGGTGAGCAACATGTTTAGAAGACAAAAAAACATATTTTTACCCTTAAATATTCGCCCTTTAAATTTTCGTTCTGAATTTTAAAGACCCTGTATAAAAATATATTTAGTTCAGAATGAAAATTTATTGGCTTATTTAAAAATTTTATTTAGCCATAGTTTTATTCAATTTAATCTTGTACGAGAATTACTTAAAGGACCACGCTCTATCCTTCTCGACATCCTGATTCGTTGAGTAACTTCGATGATTTAATTTTTTTATAACTTACTATAGCTTTTACAAAACATCTTTTAATGCATTTCAATGGAATAGTAAGATATATGAATATATGAAAAGTTTTTATATAGAATATTTCCTGTGGCAGTGGATGTGGGAAATATAAAATTGTGTTTAAGTTGCCTAAAATGCTTAAACTGAAAAAATTGCATTTTCAAGTATAAAAACAAATGGTTAAATCATTTTTCTTTAAAAATAATAGTGTGCAGGCGTAAATAAAATATATAAAAACGTTTTATTTCCGTCAAAGTATACCAGGTGGAAAAAACAAGGTGGTCTGGGAGTATCTTTTTACTACGTTATCTAAGTTTCATTATTTACTTCAGCAAATAAAAAGATTAGTTTTATTAATTTGATAAAACGTATATATTTTAAAACCAAAAGTACTTTTGCTAGCTACAAATCCTAAAACTGCCTGCTTCCAAAAAATATTTTGATACCTTTCTGCAGGAGATATTCTAGAATAGTAAAATAAATAAAAAACTTTTATATAAAGTATTTCTTTTGGCAGTGGCATCGAAACATATAAAATACTAAGTTGCCTGAAAAAATTCTATTACAATCCCAAAATATGAAGGGTATAAATGAGGAGGTGATCCGCTAACCGCAGTTTCTGACAAAATCAACAAAACCGAGTTATGTGTGGAATATTATATTTTAAATAGTGTTCTATGGCCAAATTGGATATTTTTTTAAGTAACTGTATTCATTCTATCTCAACTTCTTAAAAATGTTTGACATTTTATTCAAGTGCGTAACAAAAACCTGGTTTTTTTTTAAATACTCTCTTATGCAAATACTGCGGTTTGCAGATCACCTCCTCAAATTATTTAACATTTTTAAATATCATTTAAACCTTACATTTTTGGTGTGGAAATCACTATGGAAACCGTTTAAAATAGGCAATTTGTTTGCATCTAAAAGTAGCGATTAATAAATATTAGTTTCTATACACTTTGTATAATTTCTAATAAAAAAATTGACTACTACATATTTTTAGTATGGTCGTTTATAAAACCTACTATATTTTTAATTCTACAGTCCAAAACAGAACCTATATACAAAGTGTCTTATTAAATACAGAACATAAGTTTGATATGGTTTTTTGTCCTAATTTTTAATGATGCTTTTTTGTTAATATAATACACTTTTTGTACTAGAGACCGCGTTTGATTGATGATACGGGGCCTCCGGAACATCGGTGCCCCCAAATGTGTGGAAGCAATGATTAGTGGTAAGAAACTGTTAAATTGGGTAGAAAACTGTAAAATTGTCGGGAAAATTTGGAAAGTGGAGCCCTTTTTTTGGTCAGTAAATTTTTTTTGGAGGCCCCTAACTTATTCTGAAACGGGGCTCCTTCAAGGCACGCTACGCCAATGTTAAATACATACAGTTTTAGGATTTGTAGCAAGCAATATATTGGTTTTAAAATATATACGTTTTAACAAATTAATAAAACTTGTCTTTTTTGCTGAAGTAAATAATGTAACCTTAGATAACGTAGTAAAGGATACTTCCAGACCACCTTGCTTTTTCCACCTGGTATACTTTGACGGTACTAAAATGTGTTTATATATTTTATCTACGCAGGCAAGCTATGATTTTAAAATGGACTATGGAATTTAACAATTTGTTCTTCGTTTATACTCTATACTATAATTTTTTTGAGTTAATGCATTTAAGGCAACTTAATAACGATTTTATATTTTCCGACTCCACTGCCACAAGAAATATTATATACAAAAACTTTTCCTATATTTTATTATTCTATATAATATTCTATAAAAATGCATCAAAAGAGGTTCTGTTAAAGCTTTAGTAAGGTAGGAAAAAAATCAATGGAGATACTCAAAATCTTAATTTAGCAAATATCTAACTTTAAGGCTCCATAACTTAAAACTCAAGGCGATCGGACATTTTGCCCAATAGAACATTTAATCACGAATTGAACGTCTACAACATAACAAATAAAAAAATTAAGCGAAAGTCACTTTTCATAAGGATTAAGCGGGGGTTTTTTATAATTTTTCAAGCTAAATTAGAAAAGTAGGTACCACCAAAATTAAATTTATCAATTAATAAAAAGAACGATTTCGCCGTTTTTTAAAAGCAGCCTATTTTAAAAGTCTGATCACATTTTATGCATAAATAAATTGTACTGAAATTGAAGAGAAGTAATTTCCGTCACCTTTTCATACAAAATTACCTATCCAAATCTTAAGGGCTTTACAGCAAATTCGTGGCGGAATACAAACTTCCTGATGCGACCACATTTCGACAGAAATTCTCTGTCGTCATTTTGAATACATTTCGTTTTGAGGAAAAAGTGCGTGAATATTCGACAACCGTCACCTAAATTTTTACATAACAATAGGAACAAGTACGTTTGGCGTTGTATTCAGGCAGCATCTCCCGGCAATCATGCAGATTCCTGCGGGAAAAGCTCGAATTACGTCAGTTCTAGTTCCCGAGGGATGAGCCGCGAAGCGTGCGTGCCCAAAGTGCCATAAGGCGGACGACTTACATGGGCGTAGAATTAATTTTGGTGAAACACAGTAGATCTTAATTAATTTACTGTTCCCGGGAAGCTAAAAATTATTCTGGAATTATTAGGTTTAGCGGCATTACTGCGCTAAAAATGATTTAAACATATTCAATTATAAATATGGAGTTTAACAGTTACGAATTTCTACAATAAATTTAAATAAAAAATAGTTTTATGTATCGCTAATTTTCTAATTTTATTGTTTATTTTCTCCATAATTCTACATGTAATTTATATAGTGTTTGTAAAGTTTTCCAGTAAATAAATACTTATTTGATTCTTGTCTAATAATGACGCAATAAAATGGAAATTAAATTAACACTTATTTAATCATGCTTATTTTTATTGACTTCATATTGGCAATTTTTTTAGGGCATTTAAAGCAAAATTAAAATCAATGGAACATTTTAAATTTTGCCAAACACAATCCATTTTAGACCAATGTTTTTTTTCTTTAAGGAAACATTCTGTATTAGTCCATTTCGGCTTTGTAGGATTAAAAATAAGGTTAGTTTTATTAGTGACAGCAAAAATGCTATAAATACCTACCTAATATTCTTTTAATTAAGAATAAACAAAGCTACAGGGAATTTTATTTAAAAAAATTGCACTCAACAGTCACTTACATTAAATATTAATGTGCTAACACCCTGAATCATTTTTCACACCTAGGAAATCACACACTTTATAACCATGTTACATAACATGTATACAAGTTAACCGTAAGTGTGTTGGGAGATGTTAAAATTTGGATTTTGTCTTAAATTTTTAAACATTTAAGATATCTCAAAAACTCTACATTTTTGGTATAAAAATCGCAAATGAAACTTACCTTAGTTTAATTTTTATAACCCATAAATCCTAATATACAGGGTGTTTTATTAAAAAATAATCAAAAATAGTTTGATTTTTTGCACTCTTTGCATAGGTTTTGCTTAAAAAGTAACAAAATATGCTTGTAAAAAATATAAAATTATATTACCTTGTTCGTAACAGGGACCGATGTATTTTGTATTATGCCACCCTGTATAAATATAAAGAGAAAATTTTTAAAAAATGTGCTGATATTTCAATGTTTTTTATTACTTAAACAGATCTAGATTTTTTAAATTTAGATGTCTAGGTTCTTAATAGAAGTGTTATATTCACCTTATAGTAGGGGAGCTCACAATGCTAAATAGGATTTACTTGAGCGCCATAAAGACCTATTGGGTTACAAAGCTTGGATGATAAGAAGAAAAAAATATTATATAATGTATACCTTTTCATCGGTGGGGAAGTCGCTATAGCTGTTTAAATATGTTAAAAAAATACTGTTATTATTTCGTCTTGTGGAAATCGTGGGATCATTTGTGATTATATATTTTCCGTTATCCTTAAATTATCTTCTTTAAAATAAAAAAATAGCCAAGCTCAAAAATGTCAAATGACGTTTTTTTTACAACTTTGTAACCCTTCGCTTTCTTTACGGCACTAACCAGAACTTCCCTTATCATAATCCGACGCGCCCGAAAATTTCTGATGGATATATTTTTGTATTTTACGATTGGCCCTGTATACGGAGCTCATATTTGGTGGCGGTACCTAACCGGGTACAAGGTATCCTCCGGTTAATTAATCTGCCGCGTTTTAGTAAATCCCAAAATCCCCTTTTGGGCCATAAAATAATATTATTTATTTTTTTATAGTTAAAAAGCATTTTTAAGTCATTATCCAAAATCCAAATACGTCTCGAAAAACAGTTAATAATCTTCACAATGTAATAATGGATAATTATTCAAAAAAATTGTGTTACTAACTCGATCATTATTTGACGTTAACGTCAAATATTAAGCATATTTTTTAACATTGTTGGCGTATTTTCTTCATTTTTTTTAAGAATAACTCCCAAGCCCTCGCCTTTAAGGTTTTTTTAGATTTAGTTTATGAATATGTAAGTAGTCAAAAATTTAAGTAGGTTTTAATAATAGATACAAAAACTGTTAAATTTACTATAAAGAGTTGTAATAAAACAAAATACTAAAAGAATTGTTTTTGCCCCATTGCTCTCGCTGCATACACCCAATCAATCGAGCTAAATTTTACGATGCAATCAAACGCTTTTATGTCGGACCCAAACGGAAAGCCAGTTGGCTTCTTAGTGTTTGTTTTAGTCATTTTTTGCCTTTTGCTTACTTCACGTAGTTTTTATTGCCTTTCTGTGTTGCGAGTTTTACGATATATAACCAGACAGTCAAGGAAATTGCATTTTGCCGTAAAAAATCGTGTATCATTTTATAAATGCTGATCTCGCCTTTGTAATGCTCAAACACCCTTTTCGGTAGTTTGGTAGTGGTTCTTTTTGTCAATCACATTTTTTTAAAATATAGATTTTGCAAAAATCGCTAACATAAAGATTGTGTGGTTTATTATAAAGATATTGTAGAGTATCTGGGTAAATTAACTTTTATTTATCCAAGCGCGAAATTATTCCAATATACATATATATATGTTACGGGCAACATGATTAACTTGAGCATTATTAATAAGGACCAGCCATTATTATTAATGCCCGACGACCCGTGGTCTTTGTAATAAGTCAGTGTTTGAGATAGCTGAAATTTATCACTTGGACCGGGCAGTATGAATAATTCCCAACTTGCAGGGTCATGTTACTGAAATTAGCAATACGGCAATATGGACCGATGGTATTCTGGTTAATATTGATTAGTATAAAAAAGCACTACATTTCACCTATTTTATTACTTTGCCCAAGATAGGGTGGGCATTATTCATAATGGCCGGGAAAAGTAATTAAACATGCTGTTTTAAATACATTGTCCGTAACTCTGTAGCATATATAAATTACACCCTGTATAACTAATAAACGCTTTTATATAATCAACTTCAATTTTAAACAATAATTAATGAGTATGGTTTTTTATATTATCTAGTTTGTCATTTTTTGCATATATTTTTGGTCTCCAAAAATTCAATTGAGTGTAAAATTTTTTAGATGGCTGCCGGACGCTCTCTTGGAAACAAAGTAAATAAAAAAGTGGGAAAAGTTCTCACATTGTTTAAGTGCTCCCAACGATTACCTAATATTATATACAAGGTGCTCAATTTATTAAAAATATACCTGTATTTTTTTGTCTTATCATGTATTACTTACATAGGGAAAAAAAGGCTTATATTTTTGAATATTTTGTACAAACTTTGAAAATTAAGAGAGTGTACCAATGTAAGGTGTTGAGCACTACAGGTGACAATGCCACAAATCAAAAATTGTGCTTTAACGCCTATTTTCAGTGGCAAAAAAATTATTTCAGGGCCAAAGTGGACCACTTATTATTATAGGTTATTGGTTGCTGATGTCTCTTTTCTCTAAGCTTCGCCGATGATCAGCTTGTTAAAGCACAAGACTCCTATGACCTTAAGTTTATGCTAAAACGACTCTATAAAGCATATTTTCAGAGGGGCCTACAAGTTAGTCTTCAAAAACTGAATACCTAGCAGTTAACACCAATGCTAATTTTAAAATATTAATTAAAGATGTTTGCGCTGTCAACCAAGTCAATAGCTTTAAATACCTGGGTGTAATTATTAATAGAGAAGGACTAGGCGCAGAAAAGTAAAGACCCAAATCCAAAAATGTAAAAGGGTCGTAGGATGTCTTATTATCCTTTGATGGGACCGTCATCTATCGATAGAAACTAAAAAACAATTAGGCCGAACATTGGTGCAGTCAGTGCGGCTGTACTATTCCGGCGGCAGTTGAAATGGACTACCTGAGGAGAAGCGCTGGATTATCTAGGCTGGACCGAAGAACGAACGAACATATCCAGCGAAGTTGTGAGAGCGGAGAAAACAATCGTTCAGCGTGCAGAAAAGAAAGGCCTGAAATGGTTTGGGCATGTGCTAAGAATGTCACCAGAGAGATGGCCAAAGAGGGTATTTGAGTGGACTCCTGAAGGAAGAAGGAAAAGGGGAAGACCAAGAAGATCGTGTAATGGAACTATACGGGAAACAATGGATGCCCGTAACTTAAATGAAGAAGATTGATGCTCTCAACAGAGAGGCTTGACGCCGGGGAACGGAAAGGCGGCTGAGACCGCAGTGTAGTGTACAATTTAATTGTAAACTCAAGCCCGTAATATATACATAGTAGCTCACTTAGCCCACTTGGGCTCTTATAAATAAGTTTTGTGCTATTGAAAATAGTGTTAAAGCACAATTTTTTAGTTTTTGTACTAATATTTTTGTCATTAATAACAATAAAAACTTAAATATCAAACTTTGTCAAAGGTATCGGTAGAACCGAAAGTACTGCAGATAACAAATACAAGGTAATTATTGTAGTAATTATGTAGCACCAATTTGGAGTAGGTAAAGATATTGACTTTATATTCTAAGGTTATAAAGTACTACATGAATTACTTTTTTCACTGTTCTATTTTTAAAAAACAAATAAAACTTTATTTATGGTTTTGGTGATAATCCAAACGTGACTGACTGCGTCTGCATTACCACGAAATCATTTTTAAATAGGGCTGTGTCCAATCTAGATAGGCTATTCTTTATCTACTATTACTTATTATTTTGGTAGCAAAAACAATTTTTCGTACTTACCAGATTTTGGCAGCTTGAGTTATGTCAAGTTATGTGTAAACTAGGTTTTTTTAATTCCCTATGGCATCATCATGGTTTTTGTGCCAATTTTGTTTTGTTTTAAAATTGTAAAATGCACTAAAACCTAAAAATATAACTTTATAACTTCAATACAGAAACAATAAAAGTCAATTCTAATAAGATATTGTCCAGGGGTATACTAGTATACAGGCACTCAGATCAATAAGCAAAAAAATCATACAGGCGGTATCAACTTTAAACTACGTTTGCAATCGCTAGGGTGAAATTGTCACTTATAACTCAAAGTAAGATATTGGCGCTACCTTATAAAATTTAATAATAAACTGAAAAGCTAAATTAATATTTTGACACTTAACTCTGTCACTCTTCAACTTCATTACCTTAAGTTTAATTTTTTAAAGGCACTGCCTAAACGATTGCCGGTGGTTTTGCTCATTTCTAAGAAAAAACCGCCGTCTGGTGATTTTTATATTTAAGTATATGAAAACCCCCAAAATATTGAATAATTTGTCATAACCGGCGGTTTTTCCTTATTTTATTGTTAGATGCCGCCGTCCGACGGCTTTGCATACAAAAACTTTTAGAAACCGCCGAAAAATAGTAAAAGGTTATTTAACCCTAATAACTATTTATTTTTCTTTGCTGTAAGCGTTTATTTTTTTTTGTGGTTTTATTGTTTAATATTGTGGTTTAATTAACAGCACTCTTAAAAAAATAGAGTAGTATAGCGGGATGGAGACTGACAAATAAAACCACTATTGTATTTATCCTAACGTTTTGTGGCTGGATTGCCACTTTATCAAGAGCCTATAATAAATAGGGGCATATTACAAAACTATTTTGTCACATGAACCCAATATTTTACAACTTCAAAAAACATTTAAAAAATATTGTCAGGCAGGAATAACTTATTAAGACGTCATCGTCAGCATAGAAGTCAGCAATTAGATATAACTTAAAATTCTTAACATGTGGAAAAATATTTCTCTGAAAATTAAATATAAAAATTAAAATACAATAAGAAATAATGTAAAAGAAATAATCAAGAAATAAATAGAAAAAGAAAAAAGCAAGTTTCCCTTCCGGAATTCAATTTCGTAATCCTTTAGCTACGGGACAACTTGAATTAAGTTTTTTAATATTGATAATGACTGAAGAAATACTCCGTCTTTATGAATTATTTATGTTTTACCTTTTTTCGTTTTTCTGAGAATTTTAAAGTTTGTTTCACCCTCAATACATGCATACTTTAATTGGTCTACTTAAGTTTTAGTTCTATAAAATAATCACTTTTTGCCTTGCCGCCAAAATACTCCTGGCTATTCTTTTCTAAAAGATGTATATTTTTTAACTTATAAGAAGCTTTGACAAAATCTTCGTAGGTGTCAAACGTGTCTCCCTGTTTCATTTTTGTTTCTTGATCAATAATAAAAATATTATTAAACAATAAAAAAATACGTATTAGAGGAAAGTGGAATAGGGTCCCTAATATGGAATACCGGCATTTTTCTTAAACGGAAACTCACACACGCAATAAAAGGGGTTTGTCTCTTTTTAATGTTCATTCTTAATGCTCATTTGCGAGTAGTACAAGCACCCTTTCGTCGCTGTAGTAACGTTTTGTTTTATCGCTTTCTCATAACTTTTTAAGGTATTTTAAAAATACGTATTTTTTGTACAAAAAGTGCACGAAATACTGTTTTTATAACTTTTAGAGATAGTTCAGATATTCTGTTGTAGGTTTTAATATAAAAATATAAAAATTAGTTTAAAGTCGTCGGAAAATCCAAATATGGACTATTCCATATTTGGGTTCTTTGATCATTTAAAAAGTCTTTTTATAGAGCAAGAAAAGAATCAGAAGAGAAGAATTAGGTTCGTCCCTTAAATGAACATTACTTACTGAGAGGCTTCTTTCTCTCGCTCATCTTCGGCCTGTGGAGGATTTGGCTATATGCTCTGAGAAATTGTCCAGTATAGTTCCTCCACTTACGGCGATTCCCAATAGAAAAAACTTGTGGTGCCACAGGTATGCATTCCTATACGGTCTAACTGGACAGGCCCCGAACTGCCCACTTTGTTCGTTCTTTTATCCCTAGTGTATCTAGATGGTGAAATCTGCTACCTGCGAAGGTATTTTCTTTCCCCCTCATATTTAAGTCCCTTCTCAACCTCGCTTAAGAGACTCACAGCGTTGTTGTGGGCACAATAACTGCGCTGGATCTAGAGTCTGACGCCTAGATCTGTGATTTTTTAAAATTATTTTTGTTGCATTCTATGTTTTATACTAAAGTTTCCAAAGAGTTTCTTGTAAAATAAGTTAAACTTTTAATGGTGTTTATAGTATTCCATGTTTGGGTACCTATTCCATATTTGGCTACCTTTATCATTTTTAGTTTTTTTTTAAATCCTTATTAAAATTGATCAATGTAACTTAAAATGTTTACAAAATAAAGGACAAATATATGATTGGTAATAATTAATAAAAAAAGTTTTTTTATTTATAATGTTTATGCAAATTACGTGTAAAAAAAATGGTATTCCATATTTGGTCACTTTTCTTTAAAGTTAGAATAACTTATTATTCGGCGGTTTTCAATAGTATTTATAAAAAAATCGCCGGTCGGTGGCATCTACCGATAAAATAAGTTAAAACCGCCGGTAATAACAAATTAATTAACATTTTCGGCAGTTTCCATGTATGTTAAAGGATAAAACGGCCGGATGGCGGTTTTCTTCTTATAATTAAGCAAAACCGCCGGCGGTCGTTTTTCTAGAGATCGATATAAAAATTATAATAAATGGATGGCATTAAAAAATCACTCTAAATTATGTATTTCCTTGCTCTAATTCAAAAAACAAATAAAACTTAATTTACGATTTTGGTGATAATCCAAACGTGACTGACTGCGTCTGCATTACCACGGAAACCATTTCTTTTAGATAGGGCTGTGTCCCTCTAATAGCTCATGTACTCCCGGTGATCTCGGAAATGGCCGATTCATAAATAATGTCGCAAGAAAGGACCGAAATAAAAATGCCCCAATCAATTACGTGTACTGTCTCTTTTCCCATCCTTTTTGATTTTACTTTTCTTCCGGCTTTGTGGTGGATTATTTATTTATAAGTTGACAATTAGCCGTATGTGGCTAACCAATGTCGCCATTTATCTTGCAGCAATTTAATCAAAGAAATGTTATGTAATGGAAAAAGGAATTAAGTTATTTGCTGAAAATATTAAAAAACTGTTATACACGATGTTTATAAATTTTACATAAATTTGATTACAAAACCTCTCCTCATTTTTGGAAAGAACGACAAAACAAAACCATCTTTTGACACTTATGCCATTTATATCCGAAAAGTGTTGAGGATATTTTTGAGTTTTTAAATGAAACACCCTGTATAAAACTGTATTTTGAGATTTATTATAAAATAAATGTTTCATGATATAATAATCAACGTATCCAATTTTTTAGAAATATTAAAAAAAAAAACTTAACATACCTATTGCTTATTCTGTATACCTTTTGTAATTTGTAAATATATCTGAATTTCGCGCATTTACGGCCGTATTCACCAAGCTCTGATAAATATTTGTTAGATTTTGGTGAATACGGCTGTTAAGAGATATATTTGAAGCTTCTATAAGCATAAGTTTTTTTTATAAATTGAAAATAAAATCATTGGCTATTTTTGCTAAAAATTTAAAATAAAATGTACTACAATTTTTTTAAATATTTTATTAAATATACAAATACATTTAAAAACTCGTCAAAAGAACCATTTTATATTATTTATACCTGTCACTACTACCAGCCTCCTCCAAATCGATGTCATTGTAAGCTTTAGCAACTTGATTTTCTTTGTAATGCCACACTACTTGGTTTTTTAAGAAAGGCTGACAAAGGTAAGACAGTTTTTATTTTCACATTATTTACAGGTATTAGATCCTTGTACAACAGTTTTAGCTCTAAGCTCTTTGAAAGACTCTGGTTTTGTTGTAAATTGGGAAAAATACTTGACATTGTTTTTTTGCGAAAATAGGCGATATTTCAGTCAAATAACTGACTATTGCAGTTCTCGTTATTTTACAATAGTTGGCCAGGATTTAAGTGGCAATAAACGGCATTTTTACATAGGGTAGTGCGAACGGCACAAAAAAAATGACATTGGTTGTTTTTGTAAAAATTAGTTATTTTCCTAACAAGTGCGCAAAGTGATACTTTTCCACACGCGACTGCCGTTGCAGTCAAGTGCAAAAATCACTTTGCGCAAGCGTTAGGAACAAAATTTTTCCTTATACAAGCGTCAAATAATATCAATATTAAAGCAATGATTATTTTTTAAATTATGTTTAATCTGAAAGAACTACTACAACATATTTATAAATGGGAATTATTTATTGATAACATTTACAACAAAAAAACAGTTATTAGCATATTGTAAATTAATTGCAGAACCTGTAATTTCATTTAGCGGGTGGCTTATGGAACCGCTTATTGTACGGCTTGATGAAGGTTGACTTGGCTCAGGAGGAGAGTTGTTCATGGACAATATTTTATTCGACATATCCTTTTTCTGATTTGTGGATTCATCAATGTAGCTCTCAGCTACAGCCGTTGATTTCCAGCCCCCAAGTCGCTTGACATTGGTAATTCCTTTTCCAGAATCCGCTAATATAGTCGCAGAGGATCGACGAAAACTATGTCCAGTGTACTCATCTGAATTTCTTAATTTTTGGTGTGCAGCAATTTCTGAAGGCATTTTACCTATTAAATTTATTCCCACACCTTGCGTACTGCATGCTCCTTGTCTATACTGGACAAAAAAACGTCTGTGTGTGGTATGTGGTTTTCGCAAATTTGCATATTCACGGTACAATTGCAGATAAAGTCCGTTATTTGTTTTATCGGACACTACAAAGATTCTAGAAGTGTTATTTATACTGTCAGGAATTTTCACCACTATCAAATTTTCATTATCCTGTATGTCATCAATCATAATTTTTGAAAGTTCATCTCTTCTACAAGCACCGGCTAATTCAAAAATTGTAGCAACTTTTATTAGAAGGTAAATATTATCAGGTGCTCCTTTCATGAATCTTGAAATTTTTGGCCGGTATCCCACGTTTTGGTGTTTAAGTAGTGATGTTAGCTTGAAATATGAACTTAAAACAAGGTTCCTTTTCACTTTAAGGACTCATTTTAACATAGAGTACTTACTCCATAAAGTATTAGGTTTATATGTTTTTTGCGAATTTCCAAAATAGACCAAGAACACTTCTTCTTTAATACTTTTTGTCCCCACCAGTTTTCAAAATGACTATATTGATTCTCATATTTTCACGAGATTTTGCTTGTAATAATTTCAAACTTACGGTATTTGCTGCATCCAGGAAAGAATCTGGTATCTCCTCATTGGAACTACTCATTTTAAATAATTATTTTTGTCGGATTTTTATTTATTTAAAAAAAAGGTACTATGGCGCCTTTTTATTAAAAATACTTGTTTGTATTGAAATTCATTTGTGCAATTGCTGTTCATGTGGAAACAAAGAAAAAATCTGACATGTGTTAAAATCACTAAGATTACATATTGTTGCTTGACTTGTCATAATTATTTATTATTATTATACAGGGTAATTATTTTTTTGTGTTTTAGTTAAAATATTTAAAATTACGAAGTAATTAAATAGGGAATAAAGTAAAACTTGCAATGGCTTCGTATAATGCATGAAATAGCCTACAATTACTAAAATACAATAAATTTTGCTTACCTGTAAGATTTTAGAGTAGTTCTACTTTTCCGCATGCTGTGCGGAAAAGTGCAACTTTGCACACTCAAATGCGTGCGGAAAAGTGGACTTTTTCGCATGCTCGTAGGAAAAAAACTATTAATTGTCATTACAATGGTAATTGCGTATTTGCATCACAATATGTGCTGTAAGTTAAATATTCTCAGAACTGTTAATTTCTTTTTTTTTAATAAATACTGGTTAATGTTATTTAGATAAGGCATGTTTTAAACTATGTCTGGATACTTAGGGCTGATATTTCGAAAACTGTAAAAGATATGCGTTGTGGTATAAAATACCCTTACTAAAAGCCTACCTTTTGATTATGCTAGTTATGGTAATTCTAAAGTCCATGATTGTCAAATGGATATAACAAAGTTTAAGCCTTATATAAAAATATAAATATCAGTTTACCACCTGGTACACGAGATTACTAGCAAGCCTATCATTTTTTTGAGAACTGGTATAAGATTTTGGAATTTTGTTGGAATATATGGTTGAATAGTAAGCAGATGTCGATACTTTTGGTTTAATCGAAAGTGCTCTCTCTCCTCTGCAATTTTAAATAAATCACCTTATAAAGAGTGTTACAAAATGTTGTTAAAAAAATTAAGGGCAGATTCTACATAATAAAAAAATAATAGACATAAAACCTGTATTTTTATTTGCTTAATTAAAGGAAAGCACATAAATTTTACATACATTTACAGAGTCAGTGGGGTACGGCTTTTTACTAGAAATATTCCATCGGTTGCCTCTCGAGACGCCACTGGACCTAATAAATCTAATGAGGTTAGTTAAATTTTACTTTTTAATTGCCGTTAATAATAATGCCAAATTAATAGAAAATTAGGTAAAGGATATTTAAGATACTAGAAACAAACAAAAACAATTTTTATTTGACAAGTATACCACCCTGTTTATTGGGAAACCAGGTTTATTTAAACTTTTTTCATATTCTTACTATTTAAAATCTACCCTTAATTTTTTTCAGCAACATTCTGTAACACCCTGTATATATATATATATATATATATATATATATATATATATATATATATATATATATATATATATATATATATATATACAGGGTGTTACTTAATGGTATGTCATAATTTGAAGGAGGCATTCCTGTACCGATTTTAAGTCGAAAAGTTCATATAAACGTGGGCCCTAAAATGCTTAGTTATTAAGATACAGGGTGTTAAAGTTTTATTTTATTTTCACTTTTTAATAAATTTTTCAAAGACGGTTTGAGATATTGAACTGAATTTTGGCACAGGATATTATGGCATAAAAACACACTTTTCAGATGTTTATTTAATTTTTTTGCAACCAGAGGCGTAGCTATGACGAATTTTCAAAACAATTTTACAAAAAAATACTAAGCCGTCGACTTGGGAAAAAAATTATGGTTTTATAATAATTATCAATCAATTATAAACAAAAAATCCCTCTTTCATTTTTGTCGTAAAACTTACCGTTTGGGACAAATCGTTAATTAAAAAATGTCTTATGTACCCAAATTGCATCTTGAAAAATTATTATTGAAATAAATCAAGTTAGCTTTGCTCGTTGCCAGCGATTGTTGTTTTGTTGTTGTAAACATTATGATTTTTTCCCAAGTCAATGGCGTAGTATTTTTTTGTAAAATTGTTTTGAAAATTCGTCATAGCTACGCCACTGGTTGCAAAAAAAGTAAATGAACATGTGAAAAGTGTGTTTTTATGCCATAATATCCTGTGCCAAAATTTAGTTCAATATGTCAAACCGTCTTAAAATTTATTAAAAAGTGAAAATAAATATATATATATATATATATGGTATTTGTACCATTGTCGCATTAAAAAAATCGTATACGTTAATGAAATACAGTAATTAAGTTAATTAATTTTCTCAACCTGTTTAGCACACTAACATACAAATTATGTTTCAACACAACAATAACAAATGTTAAAATTTTGGGTTCTTAATAATAAATTTCCGGACAAAATAAACACGCCTAAGTATAAAGGCACACATTTAACTGCGTACAACCCAAAAGTTTGAGCAAGGGCTTTTAGAATTTGTATCCTCGACTGTTTTCCTAACAAACTTTGCTGATTAAATTATTATTAATAATTTAGGCACGGGCGTAGATAATTTTCTTTTGAAGATGATAATACTAAGCTTAAATAGGCTATGAGTTTATTAAATTTAAAAAATATACAGGGCATTTCTTAGATCCATGCTAATATTTAAGGGGTTGATTCTTGGACTTATTTTTAAAAAACAACTTTATATGGTCATATGCCCTAAACGTCTTAACTTTTAAGATACAGGGTGTTAAAATTTTCAGAAAACCAAAAACATTCGAAAACACTAATTAACTGTTATACTGGATATAAACCTTATTTAAATATACGTAAGTATTTATTATTTTTGTTACATAAACTAAATAAGATACGGAAAAAAATACACACATTTGCCCAGTCAGTGGCGAACCGTTTTTTTTTGTTAGAAATATTTCTTCAGTTGCCTCTCGATATGCCACTGGACTTATTAAAAGTAATTTAGTTAGTTATAAATAACTTCGTTAGTGCTATTAATAATATTGCCAAAATTAAAACAAAATTGGGTAAAGAATAGTTAGGATATTAAAAAAAGACTTTTAACAAATTTTAACACTCTGTATCTCAAAAGTTAAGACGTTAAGGATGGGAAGTTCTTTTCTTCAAATAAGTCCAAGAATCAACTCCTTAAAAATTAGCATGTTTTGAAGGAACACCCTGAGTAATGTTATTTTTTTCTTTTTGCTAATTTAAAAAAATGGTTTAGTAAAAGTTAAAAAGAATAAATTTTAATATTGCTGAGTGTAAAATCCTAAAATGTGACCTTATAAATTTTTATTTTTTTATTAAATAGGACTCATTTCCAGAGATAAAATGATGTAAATTGCAAGTGTTTTGTCCCCAGGGGGTTTGAAAGCCTTTTTTTTCACTATATATTTAATGTTATATAAAATCTATAGGGTTTTAATTATTTTATGGTAAATTATATTATTTATTTCTTTTTTCTAGTTTTTTAAATTTTAAATACGGAAGTGCATGGTAATGGAAAAATAACGGCCTCTTAAAAAAAAAGGAAAAAAACGGAAGCCATAACTTTTTTGGAAAACGTGTAATATTTATTTTTAAATTATAGGTAATTACTTCCTTAATTAAACTTTTCAATAAGCTAAGCAATTTAAACAGTTTAAACAATAAAATTAAACTGGAAAAATCAACATTAAATACGTCTCATGTACATACTATAATTGAAACACACATCACCAGGATCAAAAGACAGGGTCACTACCAACAGAGCTAACTACCTTGTCAATCATGAAGCCACAATCAAATCCCAAGTATAATTAAATTGGCTTTTGGACAACCATTTACTTATCCGAGTGACTAATTTTCCAAGAGGCTGGTTGTCCGACAAACATCTTTTGAACTTTTAAAACTTTAAACTGGGTAGAACATATTTTATTAGTGAAATTTTTTTGATGCTCACAGAAAAATAATATAATAAAAAAACACCCTGCCTGTAGTGTCCCACAGAATGTTGTTAAACATGAATAAAAAGCTGATTCTTTTAATAAAAATACGAAAATTACTTTATTTAAATATGGATCCAAAAATGCATTTTTTTTCCAGACACCGGGTGTTAAAGTTTGAAAGAATTTTTTTTTTAAATAATATCTTAGGTATTATTTATCTCATTTTAGTAAAATTTAACAGTGTTATTTTGTAGCATTAAAAGGCTTATTTAGCCAAAACCTAATTAAATTTATTTTGTCTAGTGGCGTCCTAAGCAGTACTGAAATGAATAATTTCGACAAAAAATTGTACGCGACTGACTTTTTTGCAAATTTATTATTTTGTTTAGATTAAGCCAGAAAAACTACAGGTTTCAAACATCCTAAATTTATTTCGAATTTTGCTTAGCTTTCGGGAAATAAAATAAAATGGGCACATTTTATACTTCCCTGACGCACCTTAAAAGCATCAGGAAAATATTTATATCGTAAAAAGTATCACTTTATGCACTTGTCACATAATCTATTAATATTTTATTTTAAATAGAAAACAGTGTAAACTGGGGATTTAATGTAAAGATTAAATTAATATGTTTTAATAAATTACCACAAATACATACCATTTTTAATTCCATAGTATTTATCACATTTTAAAACAATTTGCAACCAGCTTAAATCACTGTCCGTGATTTTCTAAAAATAGAGTGCTACGCATGGATATAACGTGCCCCTCTAATATGCGTAAAGAGATCGTTATCATGCGCTACGTACCTCCATTGTATATGGTGAATTAATTTTACAGTTGTGATTAGATCGGATTCGTTTTGATGACAGATTCAGTTGTATAGAGCTTTTGTTACAAGTTACATGGGGAAAGACTTTTATATGGTGGAAGACCCACATAAAGCTTAGGGGCACTCTATGATAATTTTATTAATCGTATATATTCCATATCAAATTTATGTATTATTATAAAACGATAAATTTATTAGGCTATGCTATTAATGGCACTGGCTAAACGACCGCCGGCGGTTTTGCTTAATTATAAGAAGAAAACCACCGTCCGGCGGTTTTATCTATTTGTATTGAGATTAAAAGTTTTAACTATTAGTAAACGTTTAGTAGTTATTTGAGAATATTATATAAGATAAAAATTATCCGACTGGACTCCTAATATATGGTAAATGTAAGTTCTGTATAATAAATAATTTTAAAATTAAATATTTACCTTTACTTACGTGTATGTATGTCCGGGAAGAAGGTACTCAAATGTATTGTTCTTCCTTACAAGGCAGCAAGCAGTGCAGTTTAATTTGGAATAATCTTTTGGTATACTTATTCTTGGAATTATTAAACAAATAAAATGTTTGCCTATCCTAATATTTTATCTTTATGGCCTTACCTTTATTAAAATAAGTATGAAATTTTTTAAACTGTTATAATAATGGGTATTAGGATTTATAATTTTTATGAGACTTTTTAAAACTTATCCCGAAAAATAATAGTAAAATACATTTGCTGTTCTTTTAGAAACTTCTTAATTCATTTTATTTTTTATATTACATATTTAAATATAATGGGACGTATTACAACATAATAATATATTTTTAGTTATTTCATACATAGTTTTTTTATGAAATAGAATAAAATATCTATATAGAGGAAAAAAATTAAAACTTGCCTTATGCAGGGTATATCCAACATTATAATAAACAAAATTTAGTATAAAAATTCTTTACAAGGATAATACAATTTTTCCACTAACGTTTTAAAATGGACAAGAAAAGAATATATTAATTTTTTTTATTCAGTCCAATAATTTAAATATCTATATGGCCATATTTTATTTTTTGGTAATTAATATTTTGTTAATTAGAGCATAATAATATTGTTGCAAAATTATTTTGTACAAATATCAATACGGATTTATTTTAAAACGTTTTTTATACATTTTGTGTTTCAACAAGCAAAAATATTCCAGCTCTCTCGAAACTTTAAATCCAAATCCCGTATTGATCCCACAGGCCGCCAAATATAGGAGACACCCAAGTTCGAAGGGATTCGGATTTCTTCGCGACCAGCCGAATAACAAAAGTGGGCTAGTCGAATGTAGAATGCCATCGGTTTCACAACTTTCAGTCTCGACAAAAATTCAACTTTTATATTGGGATATGTTGTACAGGGTGGTTTTTTTGGTTGGTATTGCAGGGTATAGGCTAAACGGTAAGAGATACTTAAAAACGAATTTACGTGTCCCGTTCGGTTTTTTGATATTTAGTTCAATGGCGCAATCAGATCCACGCTTACTTGATTGATTCGGAAGATTCAGGGTGATTCTCAAAAATCGTCGATTTTTATTATGTCTAATTACTCAGACATTTATACAGACAGAAAGAAACTTCAAATACAAGAGTATTATACATTTTTTAGGTAGAATCCAGTGGCGTACATAAAATGAATATGAATGTTTTAATTTTTGTGATATTAGCCTATAATGCATTTTTCCAATGGAGCACCCTGTATCTAAGTATCTCAAATAATTGCAGTTTTTTTGCAATTACAACAATATATAACACATACTATTTTGCTTTGCCCAAAGTAGCTAAAACACCGAAAAACCCTTTTTTTTAGTTGGCCATGGATTGGTTTTTCTTTTGGTTTGTTTACATATCCTAAAATAAAATGACAATTAGCTATTAGTATTTGTTTTAATAGTCCGTATGTGAATATATTAAAACAAAACAATTTAAATGAATACTTTTTAAAACTAAAAAAATTAAACATGTTTGAGTTCTATATTAAAAGTGATAAAGACAAAAACGCAGCTTTAGACCTATATTTTAAACGTTATCCAGAGCGACGATAGCCAGAAACTCACTGTTACTTATTTTGGATGAAAATTGGCTTGGCACTTATGAACCAAACAGATGGCCTTCGCGTTCCCCCGACCTGACATTACTCGAATTTTATATTTGGGGATTTATTAAAAATGAACTATATAAAATTCAAAGTCATACTCTGAAAGAACTTAGACATTTTTTATTAATTGCATTAGAAGAGTACAAACATTCGCATATATAACGCCACTAGATCCGTTACAAACCTAGCCCAAAATTGCATCGAGAAAAATGGAAGACAATTTGAGCACCTTTTGTGAATATATGTGTATATTATACTAGTTGTTTGTTTAGTTTTTAAAATTGTTTATTTGCTTTCCGTATTTTCTTTCCCCTAAATCTTTATATTTAACTATAAAAGGTTTTGTAATAATTCTACCATATACAGGGCCATTTTACAACGAAGTATCCGTCATTGGTAACTTCTCTATTACTTAAAATACGAAATAGTTTAAATTGGCACACTAGTGGCATTCTTTTTCGCTTTTTAAGATTAAAGATTAGAAAAATAAAGAATTGACAATAGGGTTTTTAAGTTCTACACTAAAATAACCTTTGTTTTTTTAAATAAAACACCCTATACATATATTTAATAAAAATTAGAAATATTGTTTTAGGTCCTTTAAAAAAGTCTACATGTGATTTATCCAATGTTCCCTACTTTCGAAAGCATGGGCATCGTCAGGTATTGATTGTAAAATAGCATTTTTTATGTGAAACAGCTCGTTTATTTATTATCGTCATTAAAATGGTTTTTAAAGAGCTTCAAAAAATACACCATTTAATCAGTCAATTTTTTATAGTTTTGGAAATATAGCCATCCAAATCTAAAAAATCGTAGAGGCTTGTCATTTTTCCAGTTGCCACTTTAAATGCGTCGGTCGAAGCCTCGCCTCGTGTAACATTAGCGGTGGGGAGACACGTAAGCTTACTGAAATGACTAACTAGCGGTATTTCAACGAGAAACGAATAAAATTATATTGGGAGTTTTCGCATGACCTGTCCTTAAATCGGCTATTCCATGATAACTCTTATAATTTCCTTACTCTATGCTATAGCCTAAAGCCAAACTTATAGATTGACGTTTCGGTCACCGTTCGCCGATTGACGTTTCGGTTTCTGACATATATATGGAAAGTAAACAGAAAATATAAATTCACAAATAGAAAGTTGTTGTTTTATTTTCTATTGAAAACGTCAAACGGCAAACGGAAACAGAAACGTCAATCTATAAATCCAGCTTAAAGCCGTAATGAAATGAAAATTTAATATTATTTTTAGATTTAAATGAAAATATTTTTAAAACTATAAGAAATAGACACCTCAAATGCAGTATTTTTAAATGCTTTTTTAATAGTGATTCAATATACGGAGTATTTTTTAAATAAAAAGAAAATTTACTACCAAATTCCTGATCTGAGACCTTCTTAATGGTGATAGAATATACACGGTGTTTCCCTAAAAAAAGTATATATAAAGTAATATGTAAAATGTAAAACCCGATTTTTATTTTTTTAAGAAAAGAAAAATAAAAAAGCGCTAAAAATGGTATTTACTAGTTTTCTAATTTAAACTATTTCGAATTTTAAGTAATTAGGAATTTATGACGGACCCTTAATTTGGAGGACCGCGTATAGATTAGCAAAGAAAGAAAATAAAAAAGACAATTGGCAATTCAAATTAAAAGCAGCAGTGTTGCAATTCGGTTAATCATCTGATAAAAATGGGTATCTAGATCAAAAATGTCGAAAATATTTACCATATTTACAGATATATACGATTTTGGGTTTGTGTCTTGGCTAGAAGCAAAAGCACTTTTGTAAACAAGGCACTAAAGTGACAAAACGTAAGTTCTTGAATATTTACAATAATTAATGTGCAGGCATAACAAGTCTGACTTTGCACCTTTTGCTTCATGGCAGAATTGTTTACGAAATCTATGATGACAACCACCAAAACACTTAGCACAAATTGTAGACTAATTTTCCTTGTATTTTTTATTGCATTTATTCAATAAATTATAAAAATTACTTAAAAACACGATATGAACTGCTACAACAAGAAAAACTTGACTATGAATTGTCATGGACTCTTATACTAGTTAAAAATTATGCTGATGAGAGCTTTTTAACAACGTTGCAAGCTGTATTTTAATTATCAATACCATATGCATTGCTTTTCATGTCAATAAGTTACTTGATGCATAAAGAACTCGATTATAGTCTAATGAAAATCAAACTCCTGCTGATGTGCAACAAAAGGGTATCAGGTGCATGTATTCTTGCAAATTGTTGAGTTTCACCTTGATAGAATACCGTATATGAGAAAAGATCCGGAAATTAATATTTGATTGCACTTTCTAAGTTTAATTGCTTGCTACAAAATTACTAGTTTGCCATTTCTGTTTAAGTTTAACAAAAGCAAATTTTGTTTGTCTAAAAATAAACGGAATAATCCCTTTTTTAATAAAACCGACAGAAAAATAATGCTTAGGAAGTTAATTGTGTAATTTAATCAAGTGCTGCATCAATACATGAAATCAAGACAAGTTTGTATGGATTATTAATATTACCAAAGACAATTGTAGTTTTACTATAGACTCCCAGAACAATGCTACATTTTAGGTCATCAGTTTGGACGCTGGCTTGGCTGAATTTATGAAGCAGCAAATTATACGTACTGTATACGTGTTTACTCGATGGATACCCGCTTCATAAATTCCACAGAAGCAGAGCGTCCAAGCTGATGACCAAAAATTTAGAATTTTTACAGGTGTCTATAGTGAAACTACAATTGTCTTAGATATTACTTTTTTTTGCGATATCTTCCTACAGGTTGACTTTAATTAAAGAAACAACCTCTCTACTTTAAGCAAAAAATATTTTTAAGTTTTTGGCATTTGTTTTAAAACACTCTGTTTCCTTCACGGGAGAAATTATACTTTAATTTAGGTTTCACTTTCTAAATAGGGAATTAAAAATCTAAAATTAAAAATAGGACATTTAAACAAAAACAAAATTATAATGTTTAAACAAGTTAAGAAACTTAGTATGCAAAGTTATTTTTAAGTTGGTGCTTTCCTTTTAAAACTATATAAAATGCAAGAATATACGATTTTTTTTAAGAAAATTATGTTCGTATGTTCTGAGAACCAGGTGTTAAAGTTTTGACAAAAAAATGTTTTTTATAACTTTCCTACCCCTTTAGAAATTTGCACAATATTTAGTACATTTACTTTGACCGTTACATTTCATTTTTTGCTGTTAGATTGAAAAAAAAATTATCGGTGGCGTTCGAACAAGATTTGTATTGATTTTTTTAAAGAAAAAAATAGTACACTACTGCTTTTCTTAAAACCAATATTATTTTTGAAAAACTCTTTTAATCTGGGAATTATTTGGGTATTTGATATTTTTACGTGCGATGAACGGTTTTCGTTTAAAAAAATAAAACTATTTTAATGCATGGCAAAATCACACAAATCTGATATGGTGTTTATTAGGTAAAATTCATTTTTGTTAAATTTGCAATAAAGTCTGGTCAGATACTTACATTACCACAATTTTATGTCATTAAAAAGTTTTTGCTCTTAGAAAGCCATTACACAGCCAAAAACCTAACTTAGAAATAAAATACCATATCAGATTTTTCCATAAATCCAAATGGCTTTTTTAAGGAAAATAAACTAACTACTAAATAAATCCTATAGTAAATAAGTATCTTAAAAATAATATTCATTTGAGAAAAAAGCAGTGCATAAATATTTATTTCTTTAAAAAATATAATACAAATCTTGTTCGAAGGCCACTGGTATTTTTTTATTTTTTTACAGCAAAACATGAAATGTAATGGTTTAAAGAAGTGTACCCAATTTTGTGCACATATCTGGAGTGGTAAAAAATTATGATTAAAATGCAATTTTAACCTACCCTGTATCTCGGAATGAAAGCAACATAATATATATATATAGTATATATATATATATATATATATATATATATATATATATATATATATATTATATATATATATATATATATATATATACAAAATTTGTATGTATTTTCGACTGTACGATATAAATTATTGGGGAAATTTATCGGGTTTGCGGTCGGATTCTTTGTCATTGTTTGTAGTTTACTTCTCCTGAGGAAGTCTATTGAGCAATGGCGAAATATAGAGGTATTTAAGAAAAGGAGTTTCTTTTAATTAATCCACTGAGACGCAAACCGGGATAAATTTCCCCAATAATATATATATATATATATATATATATATATATATATATATATATATATATATATATATATATGTATATATATGATATATATATATATACATATATATATATATATATATATATATATATTATTTTTGTGCAGTTATATGGTAAAGAAAATACCAACTTAAAATAAATACTCTTAATACATTCTATACAATTGCAATATCCATATTGCTAGTTAATACTAAAAATAGATATTCTATAAAAACAAACAACAGAGGTTATCGGGAAAAGGATATCAGGTGCATGTACGTCAGTTTTCCGTATACACGCAAGAAAATGGAATCGAATCCCGCTGGTAACGGGACCGTTTACGATTTTACCTCAATAGAAAGACTGGATGTGAGAAAAGAACCGGAAATTAACTTTCGGTTGCACTCCGCAACTTTAATAGCTTCTTTAGAAATTAAGAATTTTCCACCCTGTATCACACGTTTACAATTAACCTGTCTAACTTTTATAAAGACAAATATGTTTTTATACTTTCGCGTGTAGCTTATCGACATTCTCTGTACTTAAGTTTCCAGCAAAAGCTGAATTCAGCTTGAGTAATTATTAGTTTAAAATTACTTACATACTTTTAGTAGGTTAAAACTTGTAGGAAATTGTTTTTAACCCTAAATTAGTATAATAAAAAATACATTTCATAATGATTACATTTTAGCTTTTAAGTTTTAGAAAATAATTGTTTTTAAATATTTTATCATTTGCAGTATACAGCGTGTTCGTCTAGGCTCTCTACATATGAAAAACTTTTTAATAATAATTTTACGAAAAAAGTTATTCCTTATAAAAAGTACTGCATGGTCTAAAACCAAAAAAGCAATCACTGAGTATTGATTTTTTAGTAGTATACGAGGTATAATATTGGTTAAGAGGAAGTACCCTTATTTTTAAAAATATCTAAAATTATTATAAAGGAAAAATATTTAGAAATAAAAATAATTCTTAAATATGCAAACTCATTCGTTTTCAGGAAAAAAGATGTTTTTAAATTTTTTATGATAAAACGAAAAAAATTTAAATTTGTACAATTATTTTGAAATGTAATATCTAAAGAAAGCTGTCACAACAGCGAAAAGTCACAGAAGCGCTCGTTATCGCATGAAAAATTAAAGAAAAACTTTTTTGTAAATGAACGAGTTTGCATATTTTAGAGTTATTTTTATTTCTAAAAATTTTTCCTTAATAATAATTTTCGATATTTTTAAAAATAAGGATACTTCCCAGTTAAACAATATTTATATTTTTTGAGATACCCCGTATACTACTGACAAAAAATAAATGACTAATGATGCATTTTAGGTTTTAGATCATGCAGAGCTTTTAATGAAGAATAACTTTTTTTCGTAAAATTATTTAAAAGAAAGTTCCCCATATGTAGAGAACACACGGACACACTGTAGACGTAAATTAAGATAAAGCAAAAAATGTTATTTTTAGTTTATTAAAAATTAATAGTTGGGAGTAAAACCTGTTCTGTGTAAATGGTATAGATACAAATGTTTAAAAAAACCTTTTTAAATATCTTTACCATTATAAATGTGGATGTAATAAAACTAAAATTTTAAATAATAATCATTAACTTTGTTGTTTTGGTTGTTGTGTACGTCCAACCCTTCCCTGAAAATAATTAAAACAACTTTCAAAATCTACGACATATAGTATAAGATCCGAATGGTAACCAACAATTAGTTTGTTTTTTAATACAGGGTGGCTGCCCATATCTTGAAAAATCTTTATGCGATTTTTTTTAGAAAGTCTTAGATTATTTTTTATTGTTTTTAATTCTATATTTACCATTTCGTTATGACATTTTATTAGCACAAAAGCAAAATTGCAAATTTTTGGATATAGGTATGGTTTATTATTTTTAATGGAATACCCTGTATATTTTTATATTTTCTTTCCGAAAAATTGACAACATGGCAATTAGTATTATTTTACAAGGAAACTTCTTTTACATTTATGTTTTTGGTGGGTTGGTATTACCATCACGGTTAATTGAGTGCCCAAGATGCAAAACTCGCCTAATGCATGAAAGGTGAATTTGAGAAAAGTGAAAAAAACGTTTTTTAATTGAAATTCGTTACCAGTTCTTTAAATGTTTTTAGGATCGCTTATGTACATGTATCTTTATTAGTCCTTAAAGCCGGCTGTCCATGAGAGCGGTTTTCCGCTCGCGGATGATAATTCAGCGTTGTGATTGGTTAATGCAAATTTGAAATGCTTTTCCCGCCAATCACAACGCTCAATTATCATCCGCGAGCGGAAAACCGCTCTCATGGACAGTAGGCTTAACGTATTTAAAAAATATACATAAGATTTTTAAATTAATGAACAAAAAACGGAATTATTTTACACATTTATTAAAAAAATAAAAAAGAGTATAAAGAAACGCACAAGAAAACAAACTAAATAAACAAAATATCTGATTGTTTGACATGTTTTGCTAACCAGGTGGGTAAAATCGCGGGCTGTGATTCGTCACTTTGCAAATAGAGGAGAGTATTGCATTAAGCGCATTAAATAATAAAGCGAGTTTCGCATCAAGTCGTGATTTTTAGACCATGTTTTACTTGTTAAAAAGCTATTTTTGTGCTGAAATGCTTGAGTATGTGTAGTTTTGCATCGCGGAAACTTAATTGATAAATAAAAACTGTTTTAATAAAACATTCTTAAAAGTACGTGTTTTTTGAGCCTTGCAACTACATAATATAACCCCTTAACCTGAATTCTCAATATGTTTTTATAATAAGACTTTTTCGTTTTCCTTGAAAGCAATTTAAAAGAATAAAAGATGAAATTCATTCTAGATGTTCATTCCCTAGGCGTAGACCGCATTGATCTGCAATGTCATATTGATGCAATGACAGCGTAAACGTACACCTGATATTTCTTGAGACTTTTCTACATATTCCTTAGTAATATTTTTACCATTACACATTTACATATTACAGAACAGATTTTTGCCTTTATTTTTACTTTATTACATAAAACATACCTGATTTATATCATTTACGAATATGAGAAAATTCATTTATATAAGGATTATTAACTATGTGATTATTTTGCATTAGTTTTGTTTTAAATAAAATATTTTTGGGACAAATTATTATCTTTTGAAAATTATTTATTACCATTAATAATTGTTTTTGACTTTGTAAAAAAAAAATAATATAATTATATAGAAACTTATTTATAATTTTTTTAAACCTAGGTATTTAAAATAATAATTAATACAAACAAATGACAGTGATTACCTTTTAGCGGAACTGTAGTAAAACATACAGCAAATTAAAAAAATAATAATAAATGAGTAAATATATAACCTAACTTAATTTCAGGTTTTTATTTAGGAAATTTACAGAATCAAAAATTCAAAAAAATATTACTTAAAATTTTCAATTTTAAGTTAAAAGTGGAATTTCCATCTTTATAATCCGTTAATAATATCAAGGTAATATATTTTTTTATCTTCAAAAATGCAACAAAATTTAGGTATTAACCCAAAAATGAATATTATCCTCCGAACTGTATTTTCAAATAAAATATCATTTAACTTGTGGTTCAAATAAGTTTTAATCCTTAAAATTTTACACACACAAGTTTGTTTTCATTTTAAATGTTTAGAGCCTTTGATTATACGCATTTTAAATTTAAAATATTTAAAATGAAACCAATATTTTTCCTAAAAGGTCCTAATTTAATTTAAAATATAATAAAATACCATTGACTTTAACTAGATTTTTATCGATATTTCTGGTTTTAAAGATAATTTAATTAATTTGCTTTAACAAATAGCGACACTATACAAAACCATTTTTTTATGAGTATATATTATTTTTTTAACTTTCCCTAGTGAGTCATGTTGATAAAAAAATTGTATTGTATTTACTTTTCTTTATTAGTTATTAACAAACGGTAATTTTTAAGGCATCTACCAACAAAATACATAAAAACCGCCGGTAATAACAAGTTAATTTAGATTTTTGTTGGCTCTCATATACGTATATAGATAACACCACAGAACGGCGGTTTTCTTATTATAATTGAGCAATACCGCCGGCGGTTGTTTAGCTAGTGCCTGCCTATAATAAAACTGTTAAATCTGCAAAAAAGCAATTTAAATCTATTTTTTAAATTTAAACACAACACGTAAGATATTTAAATAATACTCTACTATGCAGAGACAAAATACAAAAATCATGATCTTTTGTCCGTTATAGAGCAATGCTCCACCTATTATTTAAAAGCGTGTTTCGAAAATAACTTTTTATTTTCGAAGCAGAGTAACCGCAGCTGTTTCTATCCATTATTAATTGGAAATGTGGAACACTCTACTTAACAAATCCGTCGATAAACATAGCTGTTTCGTGCAAAGTTACTGGATAATAAAAATTTAAATTGAAGTTACCTAATTCATTTTACTAGACAAAGATAGGACATTATATGGTAAAATCTCTTTACACACGCAATTTTCTTTTTACAATCAGAAGAAAATGTTAATGAGTCGCAATGAAGGATTTTTATGCACTTCATCTTTAAAAATTATTGCTCTGGCCAAATTAACTTAAGAGGATTAGAAACAGATTTCGCAGACACCAATATTTTTACAACAAAAAATCTCCTTTTATCCACTACTTATCTGCAGAATGCCACAAATTGTACATTTACCAACAATTATAATAAATATGAGTAGGGTATTAGGTAACATAATATTATATTTTTAGGTTCTCGTCTCCTATAAAAATGGCATTTCTAACACTTGCTGAAAGTGCCTTTTCCCCACTTTACTGCTTGACTAAACTCCACTACGCATCGTTCGGTCAACTGTAGTCGCATGCGGAAAAGTGGTTCTTTCAGCACTAGTTGGGAAGTGTACCATTTCGAGGAACGAAAACCAAAAAACAAACCATATTATTATTGGCCAATAATATCGTTCCGTACGCTTTAAAACTAAAATTAGATGTTTTTCAAACTTCTCTTAATAATTTGCTTTAAATGTTGTAAAGAAAGCTAATTTAATGGTATTTTTAGTGAGTAAAAGTCACAAATTTATTTTTATTCAAATAATATGTCGGTTATGACACAAATGTAAAACTATTTTTAGAGATTGATAAACCAAAATGCTTAAATTTTTAATCATTTTTAATTTCAATATTAGTTCCTTTTATACCTTAATTTTAACTTGATAACGGTGGCAGACTTGCAACTGAAAGGTCGTTTTTAATCAGAATTTTTGGGTTCTTTTTTTTTTGTGGGGTTTAGGTGACCGGCTAGTTTATAGGGATCAATAGGGCTGAACAGAGTCAGCTCGTATAACCCGGAACCAGGACCGAAGGGGTCCCATTCTTTCCAGATAGATTTTGGCGTGTACCCAATAAAAAGACCATTAAATACATAAATCCGCCTAATCAATATAAAGCATATCTTTAATAGAAGCTACGTAAATTCAAAAATACAGGCTTAATTTGTTCATGTATAGTATAAAAATTAAAATTAAACTAAACAGCTTTATACAAATAGAATATACAGATAAAATGGAAAAATTTTTAAAACTTTTTATATTTAAATGGAAATATTAAACGAGTGTGTAAAATTAATTGTAAATGTGCAGTTTTATTGAAACAGTTTATATTTTTGTATTTTAATTTTGTCATTAATAGCTTTTAGAAAAGCCTACAATTATTATCAGTTTTAGGCTTTATTATTTTAAATAAAATGACAGCACTACTTTATATTTATTTAATATTTATTTAAATATTTACAGGGTGGTGAAGTTAAAAAATATTTATATAAAAATCTGTGATAAGCCCTCCAAATATTTTAAGGGATTATTATTTACTATATAGATATTAAGGCGGAGATTTGGTTCATTCTTGCTCATAAAGGATTTTTTTATTATTATTTTTTTGACAATACACTAATTATTGAGCTCAATGGTAGATACATTAAAATAAATCAATAAAAGAATATTCTGTACAATTTTGGGAGGAAATTTTAGAAAATGCGGCAATGACAGCAATTATATCTCGGTGATCATGTGAAATAAGAAATTTAAATTCGCTTCTTACATAATCGTTTTTTCCAGGGTACGTTAAAATATTTAAATTTATTGCGTTTTGGAAACACTTTAAGTTACTTATGTGGTTTTTGAGAAAAAATCGTTTTATTTGTGTTTATAAAAAATAGAATTAACAGATAAAATAAAAGCCCACCAGTTTTATGCTGTGTTTATATTGGACCGAAGCAGCCTTGTATTAATCTACCATAAAGGTGATTTTTGTCGGTTCTTGCCGCTCCAACATAAACACACTCTAACCCTCGTTCCACACTTGCCGAGCCGGGCCAGACAAAGTAATAAAAAAATTATATGGAGCCTTAAGAGATGCCAACTATCCAGATTCTTAGCATGTGAATGGTCTCAAAATATTCCATACACTTCGACACAGCATAAATAACAATATTTTTTGCTGTTACTTTAATAGCTTTGGTCCATTGCCTATTCCCGGTTCCCGCTAGTGTAAAACGAGAGTTATGGTAGGTTTACATCTGACATTTATTGCATGATACTTTATGTCAGGCAGAAATTCTGGCTAATGTAAACGGTCAAAAATTTATTTTATTCTATTCAATTTTCGGTTTCTGGCTTTCACACGTAATGTATTTAGTCATCGGCAAGTGGTTGTGGTCAAAAATTTAGCGGAAGCCGGGAATTCGGGCGACAGACCGACTCTATTGAAGTGTATGGGGTCTAATAAGGCTTTCACACCTTGAGAACCCGAAAAGACGGCTCAACGTATGAAAGGTCTCATAAGACTCCATACACTTTAATAGCGTCGGTCCATCGTCGCCCGGATTCCCAGCTTCCGCTAATGTGAAAAGGCCATTGACCTAGTACTTTAAAGACTAAAAGGTCATTGGAAAAGGCAGTTAGGCTGTGTTTATGTCGGAGGGGTTTTGGGCAAGAATAGCAGAGCCGCTTGACCAAGTTAACTTTATATTAGTAAAACATAATCGTGCTTTTGTCGCGCCCAGCTGTTCTCGCCCAGCGTAGCTCAAAATAAACATAACCTAGAAAATTATTATGGTCAACGTTTTAAAAATGTGAGTGGTAAGAAAAAAGCGTGTAAGTCCTAAGCAATATATTATGTAAAGTAAAACGTTCATAAGAGAAAGAATAAGTTGGTTACTTAATCTCCGTTTTTTGCGTCAAAGCATTTCAAATTCTTAAATAATATTCTTAATAAAGAAAGTTTATTTAAAAAAATGTCAATAAAATAGTTTAAAAATCATACCCCCTTTCCGCTTAAGAAGCATTTTATGATGTTTTTTTTTTTTCTAGAAACGCTTTAGCAGGATTTGAACTTGAGCAGGCGCTGGTGTATTTTGTACACCAATCTTAAAAAGACATCAAACATCATCATTTGCTTTAAAAGCTGATTTTTTTACTTCGAAATATGTATCTTAGCAAAAGGATGTCGTGGGTGTACTGTGATGGTCTATGTTAAGAATGGTATTTAGTTGTGACAATATCGATATTTAATTGTAAACGGTGCTTAAAATACTACGCGCGACTAGTATTAACGTAAGTATTATCTGACGCAGTATTTTTTTAACTAAATCTGCCAAATTAAAGTAGTTGTTGAAAAAATATACAAAACATATTACATTTTGCCTTCTAGGAACCAAAGACAAGTAAAAATTTCAAAAATGTTGACCGACGGTGTCTAGCAAATTATTTTTATATGTTTTTATTTTAAGGAAATATTTTACTATTATAAATTGGAATTATTGATTTACAGGTTAAACAACTTTAATAAAAGCATATTTAATAATAAACACGGTTTTTGTTGCACATATTTGGAAAAAGTTGCTTTAAAACAAACTTTTCATTGGTGTGTTTAATACACCACGCGACCAATTATAGTAAAATTCTCTACGCGCTAAGGCTAAAATTAAAACTCACAAAAAAATACTAAAACTTAACTTATTCTAGTAATTTGCTTTTACTTATTAAGAAATTTAATTTCTTTTTTTGTAATCGCGCTTTAAACATTATTTAATTTTTTAAATTTTGTCACTTAGATTCTGGATTTTTAAACTACCACAAATATAATTATCTTTAAAAATACAAAATCTAAGTGAAAAAAGTTAAAAAAAAATTAATATTTAAGGCACGATTACAAAAAAAAACGGCTTATTCTACGTCAATTTACTAAAAAGCTTTCTTGTAGAAAATTTAATTTCCTTTAAGAATGTCAATTGGTCAAAGGTTTAAGATTGACTAAATTCAAGATTTTGTATAAAAATGCAACAACTGTTAAAAAATAAATAATTTTAATAATGCACGTATTAATGTTAGGGGCTAAAAATTTCAGGATATTTTTTTCGTCGCCATGATCAAAACTTTTACAGTAACAATAGAATTTTCTTTTTGCCCAGTCTAGTGTACCAAATATCAGAAGGATCCCTGTCAAGAAGGGAGTTAAATTCCAATTACTTTTCTTGATCCAAATAACAAACAAACAAATAAATAAATAAACAGGTTAAGCTAAGTAAAACAGTTTAAAAAGAACAAATATTTATCTACATGTTTAAATGGCTAGAACGTGATAATTAATAGAAAAAGCTTTGTAGTATTTTGCAGTGTTAAAAAAGTAGGTTAAAATATTTTTCTACTAGCGTGTGGAAAGCAGCACTTTTCCGCAGGCAATTTAGTTTGGAAAGTGTCACTATTCAGCACTAGTGCGAAAAATAATCACTTTTCCGCACTAGTGCGAAAAAAGTAAACACTTGCAAATTTCCCACTTAAACAGATACTTAAAATGTTTTTAATTCCAAAGTTTAACTTAGTATTATTTAATTTGGGAAATTGTTCTTTTATTTGTACAAATTAGGTGTAAAATCAACGAAATATTCACTAAAAATTAATATTGTTTTAAAAACATTGTTTTAAAACTTCTGGTATATATTAAATTTGCTCGTCAGAATTTTAGTTTTTACAGGTGCCGGTGTCCATATTAAAAAAGATCAAAGTCATTAAAATAATAGATATTTAAAAGTGTATTTAGTACATTCTGATCAGTATCGTCGATTTTGAATCAAAAACATTTCCCATGAAGTCTTCTGACGAGGAATTACCTAAATCCATTCAAAAAGCAGCCGAAATAGCAAATTTAGATTTGTTGCCGTCCAAGTCGAAGCACAGGTACGAGAAAGAATATACAGCATTTACAAGCTGGTGTGGCGAGAAAAAATCAAAAGTATGAAAGAAGTTTTTATGGCATATTTCACGAAACTTTCTAAAACATATAAGCCCAATACCTTATGGTCAAAGTATTCCATGTTAAAAACTATCATTAAGATCGAAAAGAACATGGATTTAAGCAAATATTTTAAAAGTTACATCATTTTTGAAGAAGCAAAATGTGGGATTTAGACCCAAGAAGGTCAAAATTTTCTCGAAAGATGAAGTAGCAAAATAAAAAATAAAATTATTAATAATGATCCAAATGATGTCTATCTAGCGATAAAGGTAGCTACAATTTTGGACTAGCTGGTGCGTGTCGTTGAGAAAAATTGATGAAAATTAGCATTGATGATATTGACGATAAGGGGAATCTTTAATTGTAAATATTCCAGACTCCAAAAACCATTCTAGCAGAAATTTTGTCATTTCCGAGGAAATTGAAAATGTAAAATATCTAGCTTTGTATAGAAAGTATTTCAGTTTACAAAAGCCCAAAACACCATACAGAAATTTTTTTGTTAATTTGGTTTGGTAAATTGGCTTGTACTGTCCAGTGCATAAAAAAAAATTCTTTTGACAAGATGCCCTCTAAAATAGCTGCCTATTTACGTCTTTCAAACCCAGAACTTTACACGGGACATAGCTTTCGCCGTTCCTCAGCTACAATGTTAGCTAATTCTGGTGAAGGCATAACGAATATTAAGAGACTTGGAGGTTGGAAGTCATCATCTGTTGCATAAGGCTACCTAGAAAGCTCTACAAGTTTTAAGACGGACTTATCAAACAAAATATTATCCCAAAATTCATCCACCCTTGAATATAGCAAAACGCACTCAAGGCCCATTGAACCGTCTTCTGGCAAGCAACAATGTGTCTCTGTTACCTGTAACGACGACCGGTTCAATTGCACCTCAACGGCAATCTCTAACTCCGCAACTTACCCACAACAACTTGCCTTTGCGATTCATTTGCAAAATGCTACCAACTGTTCTTTTACGATTAATGTTGTTAATAATAATAGGCAGTGATGGTAAAAATAAATATTATCAAATGGTTGTTAAGTTTGCCTTTTTCCACACACTCGTAGAAAAAAAATGGTGTGTATTTTTAGAATTTTGGGTTCAATAAATTTCTGTCTATTTATTGGTGTCTAGTTTACATAATGGTTTTACAAATTACGATTATTTAGCCCAAAGAAGACAAAACCAAACGGGAAAATCTACAACAATGGAGTATTCTGTTACATAGTAGCTTTAATAATTAACTTTGTGGTGAACTTAATAACATAGAAATTCTTAATGCCTGTACCCTATTTTCTCCTTTGCAAATGTTGTTACATTTTCTCATTGCGCGAATGTCGCGCAGGGTGCTTATAAATAACAAAGAACGCGATTTCCTTAGAAGAAAGCCAAATGCTAAAATGGTTCTCAATTATCTTGATTTAGAAGAACACTAAAAAGGCTTAACAAAAATAAATTGTAGTTATAAACATTGTTATATTAAGAAAAATGTTAAATTAAGAAAATATACAGGGTTATCAAACTTAAGTCGGCACTATTGGTAACTTTTTTATTATACATACAAAGTCGGCATTAAATTAACTAATTAGAAAATAGAATAAGAAGTATAAACTAAGAACAAAACTAAAGAAAAATAATATATGTGCAAAAAGATTTTTATGTTAAACGGTTTTATTGTACTCAAGCAAGCTAAAAAATAATTCGACAAGTCCTAGCTACCGGATCGCACCAATCTTCTTATCAATTTAGGGTGTGTATCAGACAAATAATAAAATCGTTGGGTACACAGTATCACACAAAAAAAATATTAAAAAAATGCTTAAAGAATTGTCTGTTAGATTTATATCTTTATGCTAACATGAATTGCAGAATACTTTTAAAATTTTAAAATATACCAAAAATATGATAAACCAATTTTTTTTTAGATTTTTGCGTCGCAAAATTAAAAAAATTATGATATTTAGGATTTTATATTTTATCTTCCATATTTTATACAAAAATACTGTAAGCATTTTAAATTGAATATACCTAAGTTATAAAATCCGGCAATATAAAGTATATATTTATACTTTATATTGCCGAATTTTTTTATAACATTTAATTAAATTTTCTATACAAATAAAATTTTACTTATTAAACTTTTTAACTTATTGACATAACATATAACATAAAAAAAGAACCTTTAATAACAATAAAATACCAATTTAAATTAGCAATATTTAAAAGTATGTTTTAAATTACTTTTTAATAGCTTATGAGTCTTTTTAATATTTCTTTTAATATACATGGCATAATATTTTCTTTGTGTTGATATAAAAGGCAAAGCTTATGTTTTATTAAAATGTAACACCTAATAATATTTTTTTATAAATAAAGGCATTTACATAAAAAAAACATTCAGTTTTTTTTCTGGATAGCTATTAAAAAGTACACTAAATATATGTTCTACATTTTTGTAATGAGATTATTTGTTTAAATTATTTTACTGAGCTTGTAGCCAGAAGAAAAACATAAATTCCAATGACATATACATATGCATTTTAAAAAGGATAAAGGGTAGAGGGGAGGAGTACCATCTGAATGTATTAAAACGTGTCCGTTAAAAAGAGCAACTTAAGGTGGCGCCACAGTAGCCAGAGGAGATTTTTTAACCAATGAGCATAAATTATTAGAGTGAGATATAAAATGAAAAAGGACAGTTAGATACAAAATAAAAAAGGAAAGAAATACCAAAATCACTCCACTGGCTACTGTGGCACCACCCCAATTTGCAACATTCCGACGTCCACTTTTTCGACTTGTCCAATATAAGAGATGGTTATCCTCTCGTCCACCATCCATACTAAAAAGTATAAACTAGAGACCATCTAGCTACACTAGACAACGTGCCCGCGCTTACGTTATTTTGCACTGTGCAATGCTATATTGTGCCTCTTTAGGAGAGCCCCATCTATTTAGCGGCCCAAAATGTGAAATTTGAGGTTCCAAAAACAGCTCCGAAGTTGAATCGAAATGGTCACAAATGGTTAGTAAGTGTGAGGAGTTGGTCATCCATTCACCAATTTTTATAGCATGTTTACAATATCATGGTCGTCGAAAAATTCTCAAACTAATTATACATGGCCTCATAATAATTATACATGGCTAAATCAAATTGGTTACAAAATGGTCAACATTGGTCAATATAATTAATTAATTGATCAGCAAGATTAAAGGGGTTCTGTATTAAATAAAGACATTCAAGAACAAGAAAATTTTGGGAGAGGATCAAATTTAAATTTTAGATTTAAAAAAAAACAAATTCTAAAAGCTAGTAACAATAAGAAAATTGGTCATAGGTATTTAATATTTAGTCAAATATACTGAAGTAAGTATAAAGAGTTTAAAATCTCAAAGTCACTAAATGCTACATAAATATATTTAGCCACCTTAATACCAACATTCGGAGGTCGTTTCTTGTTGGTCACGAATTGGTTACGATTGGTTATTAGGTCAGAATAACAGTAACATCGAACTAAAAGATGTTATTTAAAATTTATTATTTGCCACATAAAAATATTAAGCACCCCAATACTAATGTTGGGAGCTAAGCCGACGCGATAATAATTAACACAAATTCGTCAAGATTGGTCAGTCAGTTGCAGTAATTGGTTAGCGGTAAAATAGACTTTAGAAAAGTTGTTTAAAAATTATTTTTTGTTGCATAAAAATAGGTATCACCTCAATATCAACATTCAGTGCCCATTCAGTGCTATATAAATTGGTCACGAATTGGTCAGCCTGCACAGTGATTGGCCAGACGTTAAATAGAATGTATAGTAGGAGTCAACACAAATGTACATGTAGCAGCGCCTCCATATATTCACTCAGGGTTATTCTATGCTACAAAACTTGGTCAAGAATTGATCACGATTGGTCACTAAGTAGTAATATTTTTTCGATTTTAAACCATCCTGTATATTCAACGGTGAATTTTATTATAGCTTTTAGCAATTCGGACAAAGCAAAAATTTTATGACAAACACACTTTATTCATAGTACTAAAAATATTTTTTTTACAGGTATAGTTAAGTCCATCCATATATTCATTTTTGTTAAGAAATATAATATTTATTATTTATTTCGTCTTTAACCCCATCATTTTTATTGTAAGAATGTAATTTTCTTTGGAGGGTCAGATATATTAAATTTAATTAAACTTATTTAACTAATATTTACCATTTATTTACTTAAATGGTAAATTGTGGTTTAATATTTTTATTTACGTTATTTTAGGGCCTATGTACTTTTTATTTATTTGTTCAAATACTTAACTTTAATATATCTAAGTGGTTTGTACAGGTACACTACAATAGTACCGCAAGACCCGGAAACTTTAACCGTTTTTTAAATAAACATTTGGTATTTGATTGGACAAGTCATTCAGACAGAAATAATTAAATAATTTGGAGAAAAATAACTTTAATTTAATAAAAATATGTTGGTGTGACATTCTTTTTACACCTTTATCACAATATTAATATTCCTAAAGCATTGAGGACTTACTTTATCACTAAAAGCAGTGTATCTAAATAAACATTTTTTATTCTAAGCATATATTTGTATCTTGTACTGAAGCGAAGATATTTCGTGTTTAAATAGAGTTTGCACACCCTGTATTTACTACACGGAACATTATTTAAATTATAACTCATTTACCCCTATAAAATTACTTTATTTTTTTACTAAGAAAATATGTAAGAGCTGTAAAAACTATCATTAGGCTAATGTTAACAACTACACGGTGTTTCACAACTTATCCGACAAATTTTAAGGGCTAATTCTACAATAAGAAATAAGACAAAACCCTTTTTGAACATATGTCCTAAACGTCTTAGTTCTTGAACCATAGGGTATTATTATTTTCTTAAATATTGTTTTTTTATCATAACTTCTAACCAACTCAGATATTTTTAAAAGTTTGGAAGACGCCTCATAAGCACCAGAAGACATTTTGTAGCACACAAAAAGAAAATAGTTTTAAGCAGTGTAAATATTTTTAATAAAAAAGAATAGGTCGCCACTGCATTTTTCATAAATAAAAATGTTTTTTTTAATTCCCATTTATTTTGGAACAAATTTTATTTTTTGAATTTTTAATTTATTGCACGGTTTTCGCGTAAATAAATAAAAACCATTTCACGGCATAGTAATTTCATATGGATAATATCAAATTCTACAGTTAAAAATCTTTCGTATTTATTCCTAAATTAGATAACGATTTGACCATGCCGAGAAACGGTTTCTATTTATTTACGTAAAAACCGTGCATCAAATAAAAGAAACTCTGCCGAAATTTGTTCCAAAGAAAATGGCAATTTAAAAAGTATTTTTATTTAAAAAATGCAGTTCCGTACCATATTTTTTTAAAAAACATCAACCTTATACTTCTTATGAATAACACTGGTAATTTTTTTCTTGTATGTTAGAAAATGTCTTCTGGTGCATAGAAGGCATCGCCCAAATTTTTAAAAATATTTGAATAGGTATAAAAGTTTTTATTAAAAAGCATTTTTTTTTATTTTAACACCCTATAATTTAAATACTAAGACGTTTAGGACATATTTTCGTATAAAGTTTTTTTTCTTTTTTAAATTATAGTAGAATTAGCCCTTAAATGTTGTTTGGTAAGTTGTGAAACACCCTGTATAAAGTTACTTCGGTGGTTTTACATTGGTACATGATTTTTTGTTTATTCTTTAAAAATTAATTAAAATTAATAAAATCGCCAAGTTGTTTTTAATATTTAGTAAGGAATTATTCATTATTTTAGGCAATAAATAGAAACACTAAACAAACGTTCTAAAATATAATAATTTTATGATGGTTACAGACAGTCTTTATTTGACTATAAACATTTATTACCGCTAAAAACAAACCATTTAATAGGTATTTTACTTTTTTAATAAAATTTATTTAGATTATTGATTTCTTTACTGATTTAGGGCTGAATGTAAAAGTAAATAAAAATATAAGGTCTTTTTTAATTTATGTGTTTTTTTTTGCACGTAAAAAAATATTTTTTTAGTATTTTTTACTATATCTGATGCAGATTTATACCGAATATACTTAAAAGTTATTTTCTAATGTATTATTTTACTTAAAAAAAAGTTATGTAAATAAGTCGCTACTTTGGGAGAAGACTGACACAACTCAAAAATCGAAGTTTTGAGAAAATGCCTTTTAAAAGTTTTAATACAATTGTAATTGAAATATCTCGGTAATAAAAAATTATAGCATTAAGATGTTTTAGCCTGGATCATGTTATACCTGTAGTTAACTTTATTTTGAGTTAATGTCGTACTACCCCTTAAATCATCCCAGTTATATTTAATTTGTAACAGTCGAATGGTAAAACAAGTTCCAAAATTTCAAGACTGTTATAAGCACCATTTAGCCGCCGGCCGTACGAGTTACCTTTGTTATACTCTTGCATATAAAAATATACCATTTTTACGTTGTGTTTTATACAAAAAATGAAAATATGCATTATTTCACGTAAGCGCTTAGGTTGGATCTCTTTAAATTTGAATAAAAGGAACTAGTATTTTAAAATGTAATTTTGTATTATTGAAATACGATAATAAGTTCTACATACAGTGACATTTTATAGTCTAAAAATATATTTAAAAAAGCATCACACATCTTTTTACCGGATAAGATCATTTTTTTTTAAATAGAAATATTGTGTATAATTTCTCACCACTAATTTTTATCCGACTTTAAAAACGAGAAGGTTCTCAATTCGCCGCGTATGTTTTTTTGTGTGTATGTTACGCGATGACTCTGGCCTTTGTGGGCCGACTTTTAAAAAAATTCTTTGAAAGAGTGCACTTCCGCGGTGGCCCCATAAAAAAAGAAAGTCAGGGCCGCGAGAGAGAAAGGTACTAGACCTATTTTTTCTCTCTGCCATTCGTAGAAAAGATCAAGGGCGCATTCAGAATCGACAACCTTGGGGTAAAATTAACCCCTTTCATCGAACTAAAAGAAAAGCTTATAGCTGCAGCCCCGTGTGTATCAATGCGCTGCAGCCCCGCGTGTATCAATTTATAAGCTTTTGACAGATATAATGTAGTTTACCAATCTACAAGCGGTTAGCTGCAGCCCCGTGTGTATTGATTTATTGCAGCCCCCTGTGCATCGATTTATAAGCTTCTATTAGAAAATATAAGGAACTAAAGATAGAGTATAGGTGGGGGTCATAGTTAGTTCTGGTTAGTTAAATCTTTTTTAATTCCTTAATTAAACCTCCATTGCTGTCAAAAGCTTATAAATCGATAGAAGCTGCAGCTAACCGCTAAAAGAGGTACTAGTAGTATTTTTAGTTGATATTTACAGATTTAATTGTAATAATAGGAAACTAAAAGCTAAAAACAGTCATTAAAAAAAAAATTAAATCGAAAAATTTGTAAAAGTCGCTAAAAGTTAAAAATAATAAAAAAATTAATAAAAAAAAATGTCGGGTAATATATGTGCTCAATTACTTAAATGGTAATAACTAAATAAACATAAGATTCTATACTTTTATGCAATATGCTATTACCCGGCTTCTTTTTTTTACTTATTTTTTATTATTTTTAACTTTATATTGACTTTTACTATTTTTTTAAAGTCTGTTCAATTTTTTTAAATGATTATTTGTCCAATTTAATACCGAAAGCCATAAAAAAAATAATTTTAAAAATTTATTGTATTTTTTTGGTACATGCCAAACTATTTCAAATACACATTTTATAAACTGACATTAGCATATATTTTAAAAAATAGTGGTTTTCATTAAACAGGGTTTGTCAGAAATTTAAAACATATTTTTTTAAATTAAATATAGCATAGTCCCTAATATTTTAGACAACCCATCCGAAATACGTTTATCTTCGTACCATATTTTAATTAAAAATAGTTTTCTCTCGGTAAGCAGATGGGTGAAGGCCTCTTCCTATTCGACACCATTATATGTAATTTTTTGAAATGCATTCTATATTGGTTAGGCAGATTTATTTATTCCATGCTTATTTGTTGGCTACACGCCACAATCTACGAAAAAATGTAACCTCTTTGCTTCTGGTCCCGACGTATAGCAAGCTGGCCCTGTTCAGCCCTATTCACTCCTTTGAAATTGCCGGTCGCCTAAAAAAGAGAAGACCCCTATGAAAGAACACAAAAAATAAAATTAAAATTTGACGTTTTTTAAGATAAAATTTAAAAAATATATTAGGTAACTAATACTTAAGTTTAAAAATGCTTAAAAAAACTAAACCTTTAAACATTTTTAAACCTAAATAATATTGGTTAACTTTTTAAATTTTTTATTTTATTTGATTTTATCTTAACCAAAACGTCGAATTTTATTAAGACTTTTTTAGGTTTTTTTGAGCGGTTTCTCTTACTTTGTTTAAAGCGACCGACAAGTTCATGGAACCAATGGGGCTGAACTGGGTCAGCTCGCTATACCCGTGGACCAGGATACAATAGGTCCCATTTTTTTGTAGGTTATGGCGTGTTCCCAACGAATATTTAATTTTGGCACTGTTTGCTAAATGCTGGTAAATTTAAGATAATTATAAACAAAAATTGCCCCCTTGTAATTCTACATTACCGTTTCTGCGACCGTTCAGTTTATAAAAATCCCATTAGGTAGAGAAAAACAATTGCGTGGACCCTTTGTTATAGCAGCTTTGCCACTTTAGACCCTTTGTATCTTCCAGGAAAGTAATTTTAAATATAAGTTTAGTCAGCCGTCACTCCCTATACTTTTTGAGGAGCTTCAGTTTATACAAATTAAAATATTCCCCTTCATGTAAATGTTAATGAGCACTAGAATGCAGATGAAACCATTAGAAATACTAGGGAGTCGTATAAGTGTTTTTAATTGTAAGAGTTACAGTTTTAATCTTGAAGCGGTAAATTTTATCCAGATGGAAACTGTTATTGCAAAAATCATTACGCTTTAAAGTGTTTTAGTTATCCTAATACTAACAAGCTCGCACCTTAAGCAATTTTATTGTTAAGGTTTATTATGTACCGGGTGTCAAGTTATACATTAAATCCCTCTTATTTTTTTAACGCACAAAGTAACCGATAATTTCGAATTATTTGGTAAATTTGGTAATTTTCGGATCAGTAATCGGATTTTTATTATCTCCTAATATATACAGGGTACGACAAAAAGTATGTTTTTTTTAAGAACGCCCTATATATTGTAACTTCATCGGAAAGATCTTTAAAATAGCTTTACAAAAACACAACCTATTATATATCTATCGTAATTAGTTTTTAAGATATGCCCCTTCAAATCTGGATATTTTAATTTTTAATTTGAATTTAAACTGTAATAAATTTACATCCCCCTAATTTTATTATTTTTAGCGTATAAAGCAAATAGAAAAACTCTTAGTGGGGTTAATTTTGTGGTATCCGTATTTGTGGTCAGAATGCTTTTAACTCTATGGTATACCGGATCAACTAAAAGTATTATTCTTTTAAAAGGAACACCCTGTATATAAGGTGACAAATAAAAAAATATTTTAAAAAAGTTACAAAAATTTTAAATAGTTCTGTTCTTAATTGTTTTGGAATTCTGGCCATACAAAGAATTTTAAGGAAAATAGAGGTTGTACAATGTACAAATTTAAACACGTTTACAAAAAACGCCCTGTTTCTTGGTAAGTCCCTATAGGTAATTAAAATTAAGCAACTTCGGGATAGTCGCTTTGCAATTGAGCGTCCTCATCGAAAACTTTCTGAACTTTTATCAGGCACTGAAACATTTTTTGTTTCGCTTAATATTGTTGCAGTTTGTATCGTATTTTATTTTTTTTAATAACATTTTGGATGAACTTAATAAAACAATAAAAAAACTATTTATCTGCAAATTGTGCCATTTTTTAAGAAGTTGTAATCATGATTTGATTCAAAAATTTGCAAGGAAAAAAATACAAACTTAATGTTTTGTCTAAATTTTGTACCTAAATTTTTTGTGTAAATTACCAAGAACTTACGATTTTTATATTTTTTCAAAGTCCCACTTACCAAACTTTTTCCAATATTCCACATCTAATGATATGTTTTTATTTAAAAACTTGTCTTTTTTAATTATCCTCCTAGATATGGAAGTTGTTTTTAGAAACTAAAATACCTTTAACAGAATCAAAAACAACAAAAAATTAAAATACAATTAACAACTCTCACAGCAACAACAATAAATTAACGAAACATAATAATGACAAAATATACAACTTTAGTTATTTTTTTCTGCCCTTAGTTTTTAACATATTAAGTCATTTTCATAATTTCGACTCAGTATACAGACTGTCCACGGCTGGGGTTAACAAGAGGACAAATGAACCAAAAATTTAATTTTTCGAAAAAAGTAATTCTTTATAAAAATTTTGGCTTGTAAAAAATGGGATTACCGAAGAATAAATGTTGATTTTGTTTACAGGGTTTGCAAAAACGCAAAAATAATATCATTAAAAAATGTATTTAGAGTGGCATTTTGAATAATTTTTTAAAGTTACAATCTTAGAATTTGTTTAAGCCTACAAAATCTTTTATCTAACCGTAAAAACCCAACAACAAATTAAAAACTCAATCTTAGAATTTTTCTGCCTACAAAATCATTGATCTTACCGTACAGATCCAGCAACATATTAAAAACCTAATCCTATAATTTTTTTCTGACTACAAAATCGTATATAGTAAAAATTTATAAAACAAATTTTAAAGTTATTAAAAATTAATTATTTTAAATTTTTATTACAAAATGGCCTAAAAAAACTTTTATAATTTGCTTTTTAAACAGCTGCTTTTTCCTTATTCCTACAAAACACATTGTTTCCATTGTAAACGCCAGTTTTCGTCAAATTATGGATTTCAATGAAATTTTGTATTATTGTTTTTATCAATTACAAACATGATTCTAAAAAAATTTTTGTAATAACATTTTTCAAAAAACGAAATATACAGTTAGTTTACTTTATAAAAAAATCATATTTTTTAAGTTTTGCAAACCCTGTACACGAAATAAACATTTTCTTTTCGTGAATCCTATTTTTTTAAGCAAAAATTTTATTGAAGAATGACTTTTTTATAAAAATAAAATTTTTGGTCCATTTGTTCTCTTGTTAACTCCATCCGTGGACAGTCTGTATATAATAAACAGGGTGTTTTATTAAAAAAAACCTACTGTTGGTCGTTCCCTGTACAGCTTAAAAGATCATAAAAATACAACTACTAATTAGTAAACCTCAGAATTAACTCCAGTGACGTAGCTAGGACAGCAGGGGCCCTGGGGTAAAAATAAAGTGGGGCCCCTAAAAATTTGAAGACCAAAACAAAAAAAAAGGTCCTCATTTCTTTTTACTTTCTTCCACTTCCAACTTTCTATATGTATCTTCATCATACTAAACAAGACCTCAAAAGATTTGAAGACCAAAAAAAAGTTCCGCCCTGCCCTTTATTTTTCTCGTTTGGGGGCCCTGGGACACTGCCCCACCTAACCCCATAGTACTTGCACCACTGATTAACTCTAAAAACAAATGTTTTTTTTTGTAGTTTGTACAATAAAAAGTAAAAAAGTAAAGAGGGTGTTAATTTATAACCCGACACCCGGTAAATTTTTAAATGTGAACATTATTATACTAAAACTTTTATAATGGGGTTATGACCGGGATTTAATAATACGCCTTCCAAAGAATCACATTTAAAGTTTTTACCCGGCTTGTAATATACGGTATAGAATATGATTTATTGGTGCTATAAGTCACGTTGCCTGCGGTTTAGAGCACGCTGCAGTTATGCTGGCTTTTCCTACACCATTGCCTTGCTGCATGCTATACACGATTTTTTTCTAAGTCATATTGTTTGAAAATTGAAATTTTTGTGTTCTGGTTTTTTCTTTTTAATGTTAAAAAAATATATATTTTTAAATTTTGAGCATATACCTACAAGTTGTTAACACTTTTTTTAATTTTATTTAATACTAGCGGACCCGTGTCCACTTCGTTGGACGTTAATTATATTTTTCTCTAAACTTTTTGTTTAATCAGAACTAACCAGATATCTAACCAGAATCAGAACTAACCAGAACTCATTATACAAAAAACCTTCCTCTTGAATCACTCTATCTATTAAAAAAATATATGTTAAAATTCATTAAGTAGTTTTAAAGATCTAAGCATATACATACATATTACAGACAGACGCGAAAAGCGACTTTACTTTATAGTTATGTAGTAATTAGTATAAATAAATATCAAAGAAAAAAAATCTATTAAAAAAAGTAAATTCGTTGCTTTTTTATTCTTATCTATTTTTATAAAAAAACAAAGAAGTCTGCCTCCGCAGAGAATTGAACCCGAACTTATAAACTTAACCTTACAAAATCATAGTTTATTCAAGATAGCCGACCCGTACCCAATTCATTGGGCATGAATATCTAATTTTTTTTATAATCATAGTAAAATATAGCCTATAACACTTCTGAATAGTGTTGCTGTGAAAGAATTTGTATGATAGGTTCAGTACTTCCAAAGATTGGCGGCTACAAACAAACCCACAAACAAAGTTACAAATTTTACCTCTTTATACATTAGTATAGATTGTTTTAAGAACAACAAAGTATTTTTAACTAATAAGTAACAAAACATAATAAGTTAAGAACAAAGTAATATATTACTAGAAAATTAAGATGCTTAATTTAAAACCAGTAAAATGGAGAACAATGTGAGACAAATACTTCTTTTTTAATTTTAACTTTCTATTTTTTCACATAATAATTTTAAAAGGAATTTAAGAAAAATAGTTAAAAAACTGTAAAAAAATATATTAGTAAATATATAGACTGTCCACGGATAGAGTTTACAAAACGACAAGTGGACACATTTTTTTTCTCTGCTTGTAAAAAAAGATGACTCGCTAAGATAAAATAATAAATTTGTATACAGAACTTGAAAAACATGATTTTTCTCCAAGAGTAAACTACCTTAATTTTTAATTTTTACGCAAAATATCATTTAAAAACTTTATTTAGAATAGCATTCTTAATGTCTTTAATATTATGGTAAAGGGATATCAAAAAGTTTTATGAAACTTATTTTAAAGTTTTTAAAAATTATTTATTTTAAATTTTTAAAAACTCTTATAATTTACTTCTCAAACACCTGTTTATTCCAAATTTCTTTAATTTTGTTTAGTTGTGAACGATATGATAAGGCGTTTTCGCCAAATTAGAATGTTCAATAAAACTTTGTAATATTATTTTTATCGATTACAAATTTTATTCTAAATACATTTTTTTATGACATTTTACTTAAAAATAAGAAATAAAAGTAGTTTACTCTTGTATAAAACTCATATTTTTAAGTTCTTGCGAACCCTGTATGTAAATAAACATTTTCTCTTTATAAATCAAATTTTTCTGCTAGCAAATTTTTTTATGAAAGTTAGGTTTTTTCGAAAAGTGAGATTTTTGGTCTATTTGTTTTAAAACCCAATCCGTGGACTATCTGTATATGATTTATAATGCTGCTTATGTGTAATCTACTGGTCAAGGAAGTATTTAGAATTCCTATATAAAAAGAATAACACCCACACCCCTAGATTCCAGCTGCTATAAGTCTAAAGAGAACACTTGGTTAAAGAAAAAAAAATGATTTCGCAATTAAAAATCCAAGTCCTAAAGGCTTATCCTTAATTTGTGTTTTTTTTTGTAAATTTTAAACAAATTTTTATTGAGAAATTCCAATTTTTTTAAAATATCCATATTTTTAAGGAAACTAGGTTAAAATTGTTTTACTCTACAATAATTGTTCAAACTAACTGTAATTAATAAAGGGCGTCATGGTAAAGATCTTTACTTATTAAAATAATTAGTGGTACAAAAAAATTGGTTATTTGGTCTTTCGGCTAACAAAGTTGTTCTTTTTCTTTTGAGTTTCACCGGTTTTTGTTGTCCTACCCTGTATATCTTAGGAGATAATAAAAATTTGACAATTGATTTGAAAACAACAGAATTAACCAATAAAGTGATAATTTTGTTAATTTTGTAGTATAACAGAGAAAAAAGTTAAGGGGGTGTAAATTTGGAATTGGACTAATTTAAGGTATTTATACCTCCTATATAAAAAACTGTAAAAAATTTTATAATTAACGGGTTATACTAATTATTTTTGGATTATTAGTCATGTGTCTACGAAGTCGGCGACTCTCAACTTGTTCTGGAAAAATAAATGGAATAAGCTTGGTCGCAGGCAGACGCAGATAGCCGGGATAAAAAAGCACATACGCATAGCTAAATAATGACGTAAAACACACAAAAACACACAATAAATTTCGAAGCCCATTATACCATTATAATCAAATTATACGAAATATATTAAAGTATTGATTTATAAGACCTACCTTTTTCTGTAAATTCCATATTTCGTTAATAAATTAGAGCTTTATATTTTTGTAAGTATCGCACTATTTGCACAAACTAATAGCAACAACTAATTTAGACCTAAATCTGCATCCATAAAAATCCCTATTGGGACGACAATATTAAAGAAATAGGAATTAGTGGACAAAAATACCTATTGTATTTTGCAGGCCGGTTATCTAACTTTACGATAAGAGGTATAAAACGTTTTAAAAATATTTCACTTTATTATTTTTGACCATTTCTTAAGGCACTGCGCGCTGTCTTGAGTCGTAACGTATCGAGACGCTACCGAATGGTGATTCTTAACTTATTTGAAACTCATTTTTAAGTCGATATCTCCCGAGTTTTATAACTGGGCACTATCCTTATTAAAGAAGTCTTTATCCTATTAATTAGCTACGTAAAATCAGATGAAAAAATTAGGCCGATATATTTCTAAAGGTATACCAAGAACTTATTACCAACCGAGTCGTCACGTATCGAGAAGTTAAGAATCAGGGTCCTGAAATCTCAAACTTTTAGCTTCTTCTAACCAACTAAAGGGTCATCCACTAGAAGTGCCCTACTTTAAAATGAAAATAAAACAACTAAAATAAATGTTATTATTTATTTCTTTTTTATTTGTAAGTACAGTATATACCATTAAGTATGAAACAGTATGTCTGACAAATGGCCACCAAGGCTTCGTAGTGCGAATTCGAAATATCCAGTTTTTCGATTACATTCTCACATAAAGCCGATTAAATTTAATTTATAGTAAATCTAATGTTGTTTTGTAAATCTTTAGTTGTTAGTGGTTTATTGGCCAAAACCCTGGCTTTTATGTACCCCATAAAAAGTCAAGGGGCGTTAAATCCCAAAATCTTGGTTGCTAACCGACTTTACTACCATGCGTGTTTGGTAGATAAAACACCCATTTTAATGAAAAAATGTTTTAACAATTTTTACTCACTCTGGAATCATGTATCTCTTTATGGTAATTTGGTAAAACTGACTGTAAACATATGCAAAATGTGGTAATATTATCGCAAAGAATTTGAACATAATTCGCAGTTAAAGACAGGACTTTTTTTAGATGACCCTTTACAATTAAAATGACGGTTCCAAGATGAACAACACATATGAGAAATGTCGTTGGATATAACTTGTTTTGAATTTTAGTAGTAAATTTAATGCAAGATTACTATAGAAAAGGTAACTGTTTTTCGAAAAAATAAAAAAAATGGATAGGGTTGTGGAACCACTGGTCTCAGTTTAAATTTTAATCGTCATTAATAATTACTTTGGGTAATTAGGGTTTAGGCTACAAGATCTATTGATAGATTTAGAAATGAGTACAATACTTAAAAAATATTTAATCAAAACTGTTAGTTATTATAGTTTTGTTTCAAAGCAAATCTCTGCAAAATCGTTTTTATATTTATACTTTTATCTAAAAATATCTAATTATTTTATAACATCCATGATAAACCTCTGTAATAAATTTTAAATGTTACTTGGTAGAAAGTTTCCTTTTACAAAGTCGATTATAACTTATTTGTGAATAAATAAAGCAAAGCAATAATTATTGTGTCTTACGCAATGATTGACATTCAAAAGGATTACTTTTGGGACAAAACTTGACGCAAGTTTCAATACACGTGAGTTGTTAATCAATATAGTCTGCTTTCTTTGAAAGTTGTGTCGCTTGTCTTGTCTGCCAACTTCAGAGGTTTAGAAATAAATTATTTGAACATAGTAACTGTGCCTTGCAAAAGTAATACTATTTTTTTAATTATTAAGGACATTTTACACCGCTTAAAATAACAGCTGTTTTTTGGCCTCCTTATGGTTATCGTTATAAAGATAACGATTACGGCAGCAGTTTTAGACAGAGATTTTGCAGCCTCTTATAAGAAATTTATCTTGCGTCTGCGCTTTCGACACATAACCTTATTTTTACCTGTGGTTGACCGATTTTAAAGTTTACGAAAAATTAGTACTTACTTCTATTCTTCATAAGTTATATATTGATATTTAAATATATGCAAATAGTTCTCTTGATTTTGTTTTTTAAAGTAGATGTAAACAATACAGTATAAGCAAAACACAAAAAGTAAGGTTAGGTTTGGTAGTAGAATAAAAAGGAAGTGTGCCAGATTGTAACATGTAATTTAATTACTGAATTAAAACATCCTTAAAAATGCAAGTCCGTTTTAATTTCTTTACACTATTCTATTTTTCTTACTACTATATGGATTTTTCGCTAATTAGAGCCTATGTATCAATGATATTTTAATTAATACGGATTTATAATACCAAACCTTCTTAAATAATTGTTATTAAAAATTCTACAATCCGGCAACCACGCAGTTTAACAATATCGATAACGATAATGGTAAGCTCTTCGGTATTCATTCGTAATTAAAGGAGTCCGGAATGGTAAATAACGATAACAGATCATGTTTGCGTTACTGCGCAGACTCAGAATAACGTTAACCACGGAATTGCAAAATAAGAGGTGCAAAGTGTCTCTATTATCTCTTGAATTGTTTAAAAGTTCTTTTATCTGAAATATTAAGCTCAAGATATACAGTGTGTCCTTAAAGTATTGCACAAATTTGATTAAAAAACAGGTAATTATTTTTGAAAAAAATAGATAGATAAAAAAGTTAAACGGTTTTATAAACATTGTAGGTTATGTTCTAAAAAGTAAAAATAATTTAAAATTTACGTACAAAATGGCACAAAAAAGTGATACATGTTTTTAGCATTTGAACGGTCGCGGCGAATAACGATCAGAGTCCCCATAGTATAGTTTGTCAGTATTTGCATTTTAATTAGGGGTGTGCGAATATTGTTCGAATCAAATCGAATCTAACATTAATATTCGATTCGAAATTTGAATCAAAGAATTTAAATTTTCGAATAATTCGAAAAATATTGAATAATTTGAAAAATTTTGAATGATTCTAAAAATTTCGAATAATTCGAATTTTTTTAATAATTCACCAATAATGCGAATTATTCACTAATTATCAAAATATGAACGGATTCCTTATTTTATCCAATTGAGATTCCATAACTTCGGGCATCCAAATATTCTAGTGACCCATAATATCCTTTTGATTAAAAATATTAATTATCCGAAGAAGACAATTGCCTAATTTTAATATATATTTATACAGGGTGATTTAAAAATCGATCACGAAACTTAAGGGGGTGATTCTACTTGACAAAATAAGGGTAGAGCTTGTGTGCGTGTAGAGATATAATTTTTTTTTCAAAATGTCATTTGTTTTTGAGTTGCAGGGTAAAAGCTCAAGTTTTTATTTTTTGTTTTTTGAATTTCTCGCTTACAGAAAAACCGATTAAATATTTTAAAAATTTAAAACCTAGACTAAATCGCCTGCGCTTCATCATTCTAGTAACAACTCACATTGATTGTTTGCCGCTAGAGGGCACTTTTCCTACATTGAAAATTGTTTTTTGTCATAATTTTTAGTGTTGACAGCTACAGTCAGTAGTTTTTGGCATGTTTTCTGAAAGACTGATGTCAGGCCTTTAAAAAAGATGCTCTTTATTTACATTGCTAAACCCAACGGTTTAGACGTTAATCACCCTTAAAATTTAAGTGGTAAATTTACTTTTCTCATTGCATACCACCAACTACCAAGTAAATAGCTATCAAGTTATACTAAAGCTGTTAGTGTAAAATAAAATACGCCTTTTAAACTATTTAATTTATAAATTGAAAATTCAAAATTCAAAATTCAAAACTCAAAATTCAAAATTCAAAAGATTTTATTTCCTCAATTAAAAAGTATAAAATACAATAATTGAAAAAAACGTCAATAAAAATACAATACTAAATTTTAAACTACACTTAAAAAACATGGAAATAACATAAAGTACATTAATTAAATACACAAATAAAAAATTAAGCAACATTTGCAAGGAACTCATCGAAAGTGTAACAATTAATTTTAAGTAAATATTTTTTTAACCTTCTTTTAAATATATGCACACTAACAGAATCTCTAATATTTGCGTTGAGCTTGTTAAAAAATTTGCAGCCTGTATAATATATATATTTTTGATATTCCACAGATCTATGCCTATCTGGCAACAATAGAGTTTTTAACCTGGTATCATAACTGTGTGCAGTTCTAAACCGTTCAAAAATAGTTTTATTTCGATAAACAAAAACACAAACTTCTAAGATATAAATACTCACTAGTGTCAAAATGTTAAAGTTTCTAAAAGCGTTTCTGCAGGATTCTCCATATTTTAAACCAGCGACTAGTCGGATAGCATATTTTTGTAAAATAAAAATTCTAGTGACATTGGCACTCCTACCCCAATTTAAAATGCCATATCTAATGCGAGAATGAAAATTAGCAAAATAAAGAGTTCTAAGTACGCTTTGGCTGCAATGCATAGACATAAAATTAAGCGCATAACAACAACTGCGCAATTTGGCAGACAGTGCATCAATATGGAAACTCCATTTTAAGTTTTTATCAAAAGTAACACCCAACAATTTAGAAGTGTCCGCAGGCTTTAAATTATGCTCTGAATTCCTAAATAACTTAAAATCACTAATATTATTATCTCTTAGCGAAAAATTTACAATTATTGTAGTCTTGTCTTTATTTAAATGGAGTTTGTTCTTTTCAGACCATAACAAAATATTTATGTACAGTTTTTCAGCAATGGCCTTTATTTCAGCCGCAGATTTACCGACAATTAAAATGTTAGTGTCATCAGCATAGGACACAACATAAATATTTTCTGACATTTTGGTTATAAAGTTAAATAAATCATTAGCAACAACAAGAAACAAAAAAGGTCCTAGAATAGAACCTTGTGGAACTCCTTTCTCCATAATATTACAATTACTTTGAGCGTCATTAACTTTTACGTATTGTCTTCTATTTACTAAGTATGATTCAATATAATTTAGCGGTTTGCCCCTTACCCCATATCTAAACAACTTAGCCAGTAACAATTTATGATCGATAACATCAAATGCTCGCGAAAAATCAATAAACATACCCAAAACCAAGTCTTTCTTATCAAGAGAATCCACAATTATCCGCTGGAACTCGCACAATGCCGTCTCAGTGCTTTTATCCAAAGTTAAACCATGCTGAGACGGTGACATTAATTTATTTTTATAAAAGAAAGAGACAAGTTGATCTTTAATTACTAACTCAAAAACTTTTGATATACTAGGTAAAAGGCTTATCCCCCGATAATTTTCAAATATATTGACATCTCTTTTTTTATGTAAGGGAATAACTGCCGCTAACTTTAAAGCATCAGGAAAAACATCATTCTGGATAGATAGATTAATTAAGTGTGTAAGAACATTTGCTATAAAATCCTTACACCTTTTTAAAATATTATTAGAGATTCCATCGTGTCCACATGAATTGGAATTCTTAAGCTTACTTATTCTACTTAAAACATCATATTTACATACAGAAGAAAAGAAAAACGATTTATTATTTAGCGGTACATTTATATCCATAAATACTTGATCTGAAGGTCCATTATTTTTAGGCAACGTAAACTGGTTATTAAATTTATTTGCTATTTCATCATTTGATATTTGTTCATCATTAGAAAACATGGTTATGTTGTTTTTAACATCAGTTTCCTGAATATGTTTAATACATTTCCACATTGCCTTAGACTTATTGTCAGCATTTATAATCTTTTGATCATTCTTATCACGAAGAAATAGTTTTAATTTTTCCCTATATATAACATTTATTTGTTTACTAACATTAAGGTATTTTTTGTTAAATTTAGCTAAGTCCGTAAATAATGTCACCCTTTGCTTAAGTCTGCTGAGTTCAGGATTTAATTTAATTTTAGTTATTTTTTTCTTAGCAGTAACACTCTGATTCAAGGAAAATGATAAGTCAAAATAATAAAACAGAATTCTAGAAAAAATATTAAACGCCTCATTTGCAGATAATTCAGTCAAAACGTCAGTAAAATCTTCCCTACTTAAATAGCTAATAAAGGAAACAATATTATTCTCACTAAAATCTCTCCGATAAAATTTTCTTTTTTCAGTTTTACAATCTTTAACTTTTGTTTCAACACAAATAAATTGAGCATAATGATCTGATACATTAAGATTTATGACCTCACCGAAACAGTTGCATGTTTTTTGCACCAAAAACTTATCTATGCAAGTCTCAGATTCTACACTTACTCTAGTAGGCTGGTTTATTTTAAATTCAATATTGTATGTCCCCATTAGATCTAAAAACAGTGACAAATTATGACTAGGCACTAAAAAATTTACGTTAAAATCTCCACCAATAATAAAAATATAGTTTGGTTTATTCAAAAAAGCCAACATATCATTTAGTAGGTCTAAGAAAGAAACAAAATTGCCAAGAGGTGGTCTATATATGACAATTAAAAACAGTTTGAGATAATCAATCCTAACGCAGCTACATTCTAAAATACCCTCAATACAAAACTGTGTTACATCACAGCTTACAACAGGTTTATTAAACAGTACACTTTTATAAATAGCTACACCACCATGCTTTAAAAGTTTTTCTACTATAAGATGTTACAAGTAAAAATTTTAGTTTCATTTGTTTTAAATGTTCGTTGTTTAGCCAATGTTCACTAATCAATAAAAAATCACATTTTGAATTTTCTAACCCAACATCCAGTATTAAAATTTTGTTTGATAAACATTGAACATTTTGATGGCAAATAAATATTGGATTATTCATTTTTTGGGGTGGCTCGAAAAACTCTTTGCTAACAATCCCATTAGTTTTAAGTTGATTATTACTTACAGATTCGCGTTCATTATTAATTGGCTGGATCGTAGAATTGACTTGTTCAGCTTGCAGATCACTATGTACACTGCTAAAAGACGTATCAGACACACTTATCACAGTCACATTTTCAATCATATTTGAATTAGTACGTTTTCGGGTGCTAGCCTTAAGACTAGAAACATCACATAACTGTTTATTTGTACTCGACACCAGATAAGTACTATCCCCATTCAAGAAAGTCTTTTGACCAGTAACATCGGTTTTATTATTGCCATCAGTCATATCAGTAACATTTTGAAAATTTTCGAAAAGCACGATGTATTTCAGATTTCCCTTTACCACATATTGCTGCTGGGAAATTTCCTTTTCTATTAATGATTTACATCACTTCATTAGTTTAATTTTTCCTGTATATTTAATTTTTAGATGTCTGCCAAATAGCATATCGGATTTTTCCAACAATAAATCGGTATTTATCCACTTTAGAGAACGACAGGAGCCCCGTTGAGTTTGAGAGAGGAGGGTCAATATAGAGTCATTATTATTTTGAATAAAATTATTTAAAACCACTCTACCCTTCCAGGAAGGCAAAGAAAACATAACAACATTTGTCTTCAGTGAAACCTCATTTAATTGTTTAAAAATATTAGAGGAAATCTTAAAATCCTTAGGAGCGCTGGCTAACCCACCCAAAATCACGACATAGTCCTTATCACCATAGTCCAAAGAGAGATTCTTGATGTCGCCAACTATGTCATCAAAAAAGCATTAGGTTTTATAATTGCAGAAACCTGATAATCATTAGTAAGCATATTTTTCAGGATTAATGAGCACTCCATAGCTAATTCGTCACCCAAAATTAGAACCCTGTTTGTTTGCTTTGGTGGTCTATCCGTACCATTTTCAACTTTCTGTTCAACAATTATGTCAGCTGGTTTTAATGCCTTTGTAGTTATGTGCAGATTAATTTCATTTTTGTCATCATTCAGGCTTTTATCCGTGCTAAGAGATTTTTTTAAACATTTTAGGTTTCGCAACATCTTGGAATTTTGTGTTGATAAAAATGTACTTTTTCTTTAAGTTCGTAAATTTTATTTATTAGCAAAAAATACATATTGGTCTTTTTACGAACTATTTTCTCTGGTTTAGTAGCTTCATGGGATTCCTTATTAACCGATGGTAATAACTATCTTCCAAAATATCTCTTAACTTATTCAGTAGATCTTGTTTTTTACCGGAACATTTTATATTTCTTCGTTTTAATTCTGCTCTTATCTCATTTACCTTTAGCTCTGATAGCTTTTTCCTCACGTCAGCTGGCATTTTGATACAATTGTAATTAAAACTTAAACACTTTAAACAGAGTACTTAAAAGTAAAAACACTTGTCCATTAAAAATATTAACATCCACTTTAAGAATCGCAATTAAAAACAGTTAAAACGGTTCAAAAAACCAAAA